>CAUYON010178552.1:0-20710 GCA_963573935.1 Arctocebus calabarensis
AACTGCAACAATAAACAAATGGGACTTAATTAAACTGAAAAGCTTCTGTACAGCCAAGGAGACAACAACCAAAGCAAATAGACAACCTACCCAATAGGAAAGGATATTTGCACATTTTGAATCTGACAAAAGTTTAATATCCAGGATCTATACAGAACTTCAATTAATCTACAAGAAAAAAACCAATAATTCTATACATCAGTGGGGGAAAGAGATGAATAGATTTTTCTCTAATGATGACAGACAAATGGCCAGTAAACACTGGAAAAAATGCTCATCATCCTAATTATTAGAGAAATGCAAATTAAAACCACCCTGAGATACCATCTAACTCCAGTGAGAATGGCCTATATCATAAAATCTCATGATTGCAGATGCTGGCACGGATGTGGGGAGAAGGAACTCTTTTACACTGCTGGTGGGACTGCAAATTAATAAAACCTTTTTTGGAAGGAAGTATGGAGAAAGCGCAAAGAACTCAACCTAGACCTCCCGTTTGATCCTGCAATCCCATTGCTGGGCATCTATCCAGAAGAAAAGAAAAACTTTTACTTTAAAGACATTTGTACGAGGCTGTGTATCGCTGCCCAATTTACAATTGCTAAAGTGTGGAAACAGCCTAAATGTCCTTCAACCCAGGAGTGGATTGGTAAACTATGGTATATGTATACAATGAAATATTACTCAGTCATCAAAAATAATGGAGACTTTGCTGTGTTTGTAGTAACTTGAATGGAGGTGGAACATATTATTCTTAGTGAAACATCACAGGAATGGAGAAGCACAAATCCTATGTATTCAACTTTGATTTGAGGATAATTAATGACAATGAATGACAAAGTGGGGCTTGGGGGAAGAAGAGAGCAGACAGAAGGAGGGAGGGGGTGAGAGAAAGAAAACCAAAAAAAAAGAAAAGAAAAAAGTGTCTAACTTTTATGTAAATTGGATTCAATTCTGACTAAAGTATATTTCTTTTATTGTTTATAAGATTTCTGGAATTGCTTGTTTTGTAACATCATTGTGGTCTATGAGTTTATGATAGTTTGAACTTTGTTATTTAATTCAATTCATTGCTTAATTACTATTTTCCTATGAATGATTATATTGTGGTTAATATGTTAGCAGAGCAGTATTCCCAGATAGTTTTTGTTTGTTGGGAGGTTGGGCTTTGAGGGGGCAGAGTTAATACTTTGCATGAAATATCTTATCTTGTAACAGTGAAATTGTTTTCTCTTTTGTCTTGTGATTTTTTTTTTGAGGTGAAATTCAAGTTTTTGTGCGAGTAGTACAATTATACCTATCTTGAGTGTCTTGCTTGTACTGTATTACGTCATACTTTTGTTTAATTCTTAATAAACTGTTCAAAAAAATAAATAAATAAAAAATAAATAAACTGTTCACTTGTTAAAAATAATAATAATAAATAAATAAATAAATGTCAGCATCTCTCAGTATACTATGAAGTTAGTTTCATGACTGTATGCAAGTATCATATAGAGTTTAGGTGTGCTCATTTTCACAAAGCCTAAATTTTTTATTTTTATTTTTTTATTAAATCACAAACATGTAGATCATGTATACATTAATGCATTTATGGGGTGCACTGTGCGGATTTCATATCTATTAGTATAGAGTATAAATGTCTTAACACAGTAAGTAAACGAGATGAGGTATATTAAAAAAAAAAAAAGGATCTTTCTGCGCTAAGATTTAATCTATACCTAAAAATTTTGTCAAAATTGCCAAGCTCTTCCAGATGATCCATACGCCATCCAAAATGTGGGATCATAAATGGAGAAAACCACACCAAGAAAGTCACAGCTGGAGGCAAAATATGGCAAGTATAAGCCTTGCCTTTCAGCCCACGCTGACGGCGCAGACCAGTGTTACTATAGAACGGTGGTTCTCAACCTTCCTAATGCCGCGGCCCTTTTAATACAGTTCCTTTAGGTCGCGACCCACAGGTTGAGAACCGCTGCTATAGACTCTGCTGAAAGCCAAATGACTCTCCAAGGACAGGGTAAAAAAGACAAGCTAATGTAAGAAGTCAAATAATAGGAGGCGGCGCCTGTGGTTCAGTGGGTGGAGCATCAGCTCCATGTACAGAGAGTGGCGGGTTCGGGCCTGGCCCCAGCCAAACTGCAACAACAACAAAAAAACGGCCAGGTGGTTTCTTGTACCCTCAACGAATCCCGAACAATAAAAAAAAAAAAATGGCCAGGTGTTGTGGTGAGCGCCTGTGGTCCCAGCTGCATAGGAGGCTGAGGCAGGAGAATCGTTTAAGCCCCGGAGTTTGAGGTTGCTGTGAGCTGTGACACCACAGCACTCTACCTGGGGCAATAGCTTGAGGCTCTGTCTCAGAAAAAAAAAAAAAAATTCAAATAACACAGGAGAACCAAATCTCCAGAAAACAAAAGCCGATAGAGCCATGCTGAGAAATGTAGTCCTTTTTGAATAAAAATGATATTTGAGCTTTTCTCATATTATAGGCACACCAAATTCTTTCCTTTTTCCAAATGATGTGTTTCTCTCTGCAGCGCACATGTGCTGCAAAATCGTCCTTGTCTTAATCTTTTCAGCGAGGAGCCGCACTGCTCTCTCACTCAAGGTAAGAGGAAATGCTTCTCCCACCCCTCAGCAACAGGCCTCTTCCAAAGGAGGCCCTTGCTTTGGCTGAGATTGCAACATGTTTCCTTCATGTATATGTTCCCGGCCAAGACGTGTTTCCTAAGAAATGTATTTGCTAAGAAATAAATTATATCATATATAAAGACCGAGGAAGCTCAGAACCAGCCTTCTAAACTTTTTTGTACTCTAAGACGATAGGAAGGAAACCGCCCATACCTTTTTTCACTGCCTGTAAGGATATAGAACACGGTCTCTTCACACAGATAACTGTACACTAAAAATATTAACTCTCCGAAGGAAAGTCTTGTCTTTTCCTGAACAAACACAGGAAGCTAAGTACGAAACCCAATGACTTTTCTAGCAAAAAAACCTACGTTTCATCTTGGAAGGTAGAACACAAGTTCTGCAGAGAATGACAGACAGAATTAGTACTTAATTTATAAAATAAAAGGAAGGTGGAAAGAAAATTAGAGGATGTAGAGTCCAAATGGTCTTAACTGAAAAAGTGAGAACTGAAGTTGCTAATATTTATACAATTAGCCCAAAATGTTTCCTGGGTAGAATGAGGTTTCCCATTATCATTTACCTAGGAAATTGCCTCAAATTTCCATTTTGTGCTACAAGAATAGAACTGGGCAAAGCTCTTTACTGGTCAGGGTAGGGGCTAGTGTGGATTGAACATTCGGAAGGGGGAAAATGCATCAAGAGTGAACTGGAAATGGGGAAGTTTCTAATAGCTTTACACAACCATTGTGTATAACTTAATACTATAAATATAATTTTATAAGTGAAAATGTCTACAGCCTCCATAAAAATCAGGAAAAAAATAATATAACTAAGTATTAAAAAATAAAGCTAACCAGGTATCATTTCATTTTACATAAAATAAAGATTGCATTCCCAGCTGGTCTGAAGTTAAGACAGCTATTTGCATTTACTATGCCCCTTAAAGCAGTTTTAAAAGTATCAGGCTCTCTGCTCAATTGTAAAATGCCTGCTAGTTTTTGAAGGAGTGCTTTGGAGGGTGAGAAAGATTCAACTCTAAAATGGCTAAAAGACAGTTTTATGAATCTCACTGTGTCTACAAGATGAAGTATTCAAGCCGTTATCATGTGCTTATATTTCCAGCATATGAACTGACAGCTCGGGCTCTGTACTGATGACTGCTTACTATGCTGGCACCTTTTGTGCCTCACAATAGGTAACACATCTGCAAAACCGCTCTCAGAAGCAGGAGAGGCAGCTGTTAAAATTACACTCTTCCTGCATTAAAACCAGGCCCCAGTCGTGAGCCTTGTGAGTACTGTTCGGGAGTCGTCTTGCCTGACCCCTGTTGATGAGCTTTATATATACCTAGTTATGCAGTCCTCTGAAAATATAATCCAGGAGTGTTCCTGGGCCACTATTATTAGCAAGAATTCCACCTCTTGTGAAGCAACAGAAGCTGAACCATTACAGCTTATAGACCCCCTAATTCCCACCTATTAGGCAACCAGGCTCCCATTGGGTTGGAAAAGACTGAGATTTGCATGCATATAGAGTTTAACCAGAAGCATTCATTTCTGTAAAAGAGGTCGTCTCAAGGTGGTAAAATCAGAAGTTTTCCATTCCTGGCCTTTTTGTACAAAACCCTTTTCTCTTATCAGGCCACTACCCAGTAGCTCATCAGAATTATAATATTCAATCCGGATTGTGCTTCATGTTACCCTTAAAGAATTGGGCACCTCACATTCCACCAGACCAAGAAATTTTAGAGCAAGAGGTTTTCTGGAATGAAACCAGGGCCCTTGGTTAAAAGCAGAAATTTGACAGAAACTCTCCTGGAAATTTCTGGCCAGTAACATTCAAAAAATGGTGAGCAGGATACTCTCACATTTTTTACTAGAAACATGTGTTTGTGTCCTGGGGCTGGCTTAACAAATTCTACACTGGGTGGCTTAAAACAACAAAAATTTATTCTCTGTTGTTTTAGAAGCCAGAAGTCTGTAATCAGGGCGTCAGCAGGGCCACCCTCCTGCTGGAGACTCTGCCGGAGAATCCACACTCTGGCTCTCCCGGTTCTGCTCGCTGTCAGCATTCCTTGATTTGTGGCCACATCACTCCAGTCTCTCTTACAAGGACACTTGTGGTGGCAATTAGGTTTCACCCAGATAATCCAGGACAATCTCATCATATCTGTAAAGACTCTTTTTCCAAATAATGTAACATTTACAAGATGCCTGGCTTGATATCTTTGGATAGTCATTATTCAGCTATCCAAGACCCTAAACCTTGAGTAGCTGCAGGTTTTGAGGGGTGATAGGTAGTAGACTATGACAATTGCTCATGGACACGAGGCCGCTGGTTTATTTAACATTTTCCTTTACCTGTGCCAAAGGGATTGTACTTTCTTGGTGCGGTTGGTGTGGTAGCTTGGGTGGATGGCCTTGTGTGTCTTTCTTTTGATCCTGCTACTCACCTTCAACTTCTCTCCCATCACCTTGATTTTGCCCAACACACTAACATTTCTGCTGTTAATAAGAAGGGGAGCCCATAAAATGCTTTATCTCTATTTTATGTGTTTCCTCTTAAAGTATGTAGGCAAGAAAATGAGGTACAATTCAATGTCCTTACAATGGCTCTCAGTTCAATCTGACTGCTTTTACGGCCAAAACCTCGCCCTGTGTGCTACAGTCTGCTGCATATTTGTTTGTTTCCGTGTCTCTTTATTCATGGATGGACCAGGCTAAGAGAATGTGCCTACTCATTTGCTTTGAGTCCATTGCTCTGCCAACTCCCGGCCAAGATAAAGATTGGTAGATACAGGGGTTAGGGAAGGATTGGAGGCCACCTTCCCCGCCCCCAAACCTTGGGACACCTCACACACACACAAGGAATAAACACAAAAGGACATTTTCCACATTCATAGTCTCCCCAAACTTGTGGTCAACTGAAATTTGAGTTCAAGGCCTCACCCTACTTTTCGATATTCACACAACAAGGAAGAAAGTGAGTAGCACAACAGCATCACAGGATAAGCAACTGGGGTGAGTGCACCAGAGTGAGGACAGGAGGAAGAGGGAACCTTTAAATCATGGCTGTGTTTCCCGCCACCATTCTACTCAGAGAGCGCAAGCCCCCAACTGGCATGAAATGAGAGACATTAATGTCTATTTCTTCAGTCAAGTTGGCCTTAGTTTCCTGGGGACTCTCAAAATATGAGCATCTTGCTACACTATGTGTCTATAATTCTATAATTTATAATTTAAAGATATGTATTACCATGCAACACGATCCTTAAAAATGCAATCCAACTACTTCACTCTAAATGTATATTGTGTACAACACTTAAACAGCATTGCATATATACTATTGTATTTATTGCTCTTTGTGGGTGTTTTTAAATATTTTCAAGGGTAACTTTGACAAGTCATGATTTCACATTGACTTTATAACCTCTGCCGATTATAATTCAACTGTGATGAGAGTAGTAAAGGAATTAAATAGCTACAAGTAAAAGGTATCCCAGATGGTATCATAAATGATTCTTCATTCAATCATTCCTGAATTGATTCTTTCAAGGTATTTATAAAAGCTCAGCTATGAACAAGGTTTTTGCAGTTACTTCAGGCAAAATAGAGTCTATGATTAGTCAGGAGACGCTCTGTTATGCTGCAGTAATAAACAACCTCCAAATCCAATAGTTCAAAAAGCATCAAGGGTTTGTTTCTGCTCTTGCCACATGTCTGTTGTAGGTCAGCTGTGGCTCTGTGCACCACCATACTTACCTGGGGCCCAAGCTGACCACGCATGGATGTTTTTCATGGTAAAAGTCAAAGAAACAAGGTGATCCAAGCCGTTTTCTTAAACCTTCTGCCTCTGCTCACAGCTCATTGGCTCGAGCAAGTTGTAGGCTCACGCTGGAGTTTAACAGATGTATATAATTCTTCTTTACAGAGAGGGGGATGGAATATTTAGCAAACTTGCAAAGACTCTCTCTTTAATATTTTCTCAAAATGATCATCAACCAATACTTAGGACCTCACAGTGCCTCAAAGAAACCCATTTACTCTCAGTCAGTTCTAAGCACTGGAAAGTTCTGCTTTAGACTGACTACAAATCTACTTCCTTGGAGCTTCCAACTACTTATCCTCATTTTCGACTCATGTCTTTGAGGACAGTTATTTTCCCTGGGACAGCTCCTCAAATATTTGAAATACCCAAGCCCTTCAACCATCTCTCATGTATCAGAACATTTGATTTTTTCTCAGTACTTTTGTTTCCCCCAACCTCTATCCCAGTAATAAATTCCCTTAGCATTCTGTCTCCCTCATAGAACTTTCTACACATGTGGCTTCAAGTGATGTGTTTTTACCATCAAATTTATTCCACTCGGTTCAAATGCCTGTCACAACGCCTGCGGTCTGCCTCCCAAGACCCAGCAGACAAGATTCATGGGAAGATACACGGTTATGGCACCCTAGGTATCCGTGTTCCGTGGCACTGTTTGTACCTCATTAGTAAACATTTTCTTTAAATTATCTTGGATACTCATTAAATATTATCAGCTACTTAGAACCAAAGGATAATTATGAGTTTAATGAAGCGTGCACCAGCTTGCTCGAGTCTAACGTTTGTTTCTCTGCTGGGACCCCATTTTACTTTGCACTTATCCTTCAGCAAAGCTACTCTACAAAGTCACTTTGGCAATAAGAAGTATTTAATTAGATTAATGAATTTTTATCGCCTCTCCTAGGGATTAGGCTTGTTAAATCCTGGCGACCAAAGAACAACAGATTTTTTATTACTAAATGTTAGGGATGCGCCGGTTGCGCTGCAGCGGCGGTCCTCATAAGTCAGCTGCTCTGGGCAGTTCCACCTTGGATCCCTCGGTAGGCCAGGGATATTTGGCAGAGACAACCTGTGCCTTCAGTTAAATCACAGAAATCAAAATGCAAATGACAGCATGTGCATCCTAGGAAGGGCTTTCGGCAGCTGCCTCTCTGTCTGAGGCTGCTGACTTATGGTACCCTGAGAAAATGTGTCCCATCTTCCTCTATTTGCAGGTGTTTGGGAGGAAAGAGAAGACCCCTCAGCCAAGCGCTTCTAGCTCTTCATGAGGGCATGGGTGTCCACGGACAGCCTCCTCACTCATTGGTATGGGGAGTAATATTAAGGCCTGAGGGGTAAATATTTTTAAAAATAGTTGTGCTATTTGTCTAAAGATGTTCAACACTGTACGTATGTATGATGGTTTGGTATCTTTCTTAGCTAATACTTAGAATTAGGGAAAATCTTTCACTAGACACTTCAAAGCACTTTTTAAAAAAATAATCACATTTCTCATCCCATAAGGCAGTTCTCAAGTGTGAACATCCACACTTAATAAATGGAACAACTGAGCCACAAAGTCACAGAATCAGCAAAACTTGCGAAACAAATCGGCATCGTAACAAAAGAAGTCTTGTGATGGCAAGATGGATGTTTGGAAACCCAAATGTAACCATGGAATTGTCTCTTGGAATTTTAAGATGGTGCCCCAGGAAGAGTAGAAATAGGAATAGGAATGGGGCCTAAAAGGACAGGAGACTTCCTGGAATGATAAATTTGTGATCGCAATAGAAAGAGGACAACAGTAAACTGCAGGCTGGGCATGGTGGCCAACGCCTATGACCCTAGCACGCTGGGAGGCCAAGGCGGGTGGATTGCTTGAGGTTGAGACCAGCCTGGGCAAAAGTGAGACCCTGTTTATTGTAATAAATTTAAATTTAAAAGTTATGTGTGACTGGTAGCTTCTATGTTGCACAATACAAATCTAGACACTCAAGTTTCTATTTACAAACGTGTTTATACATATTCCACTTTGTTATCTAGGAATCAGCAGATGCTGCATTTTTTCAAGTCTTTAATGCCTAAGAAGAGTTTTGCATATTAGGAACTGTCTTGTCTTTAACTAGAGAATGAGGTCAAGTCTAGAGTTCAGCCTGCCAAGGACAGAGCAGGATGAGAAACCTCCCATTGTCAAGTGACACCCCCACCAGGGCGATGACTTAGCAGTGCTGGGGACGAGGCCAGCTTTGCAACCTTAAAGGGCAGATTACCAAGAGGTGAACTAAAGCAGTCCACCTACACATGCCTGGAACCTGGAAACAAATGGGAATCTGACAAAGCACGAGCTGCTCGTGCGAGAAACTAAATGCTATCTTTCCTTTCTTTTATCTACAGTTAAGACACACTTTAAAATAGCTGAGTGCTTGCCTTTGTGCTAATATCATTTAACGCTATGTTTGAGTGGCAGATCTGATTCATCAAGGTAGCAAGATCTGTCCTGGCGGAAGACAGCTAAGTGACTACAGAATCAGAGTTCTTTTTCATCCTTTTTCTGAATAATTCTGGTGTCAGACTACCCTCTGCTGGACAGAAAAAAAAAGAAAAAATCGGGTGCCTTTAAAAATGACCACTACCCTCCTATTTCCTACGTGGACGGCTGTTCTATTGATAATTTACTCCCAGTTCAGGAAACTGTCACTACAGGCAATTTGGGTAACTTTGCAAGGCACTTGCCTTTCTCATGTCCTTCTGTTTCTTCTAAGTCTTGATGCGGCACACCACTGCAGGGCGACCTCCCAGGGAAAACCTGGACCTGTCTTTACAGCAGGCTCACCACTCATCACAGGGCTTTATGAAAGAATAAAATATGTTTTATGAGAAAAACACATAAGAAAAACCCATATTTTATGAGAAAAAACAGAAGAGATAGAGGAGTTTAAATGAATGTAGTTTCAAACCCCCCCCCACACACACACACAGAGACAAACCCACCAACACATGGGCATCAGTTGACTAATCACCTGACTTAACGTCCTTCATAATCAAACCATGTGAACACAGTTGTTGGAACTCTTTGGCACTAACCCATATCTGTAACATCAACATATCTGCTTTTCTATTAAAGCATAACAAGAGGACAAACTCCTTTGCCATCAAGGTATTTCCTAAAGTACAAAGTAAAATCAACTGAATTTCAGCACAGTAGCACAGAGTCATAATATGCTTTAAATACAGTGCAAATAATCATTTACTTCTGAATTTAATATATTTAAATATTTAATGCTCATTTAGCTGTTTTTTTCAATAAACATAGCATTTTCTGTACCTTTTTCCCACTTCCAAGACAGAGTAAGATATGGAGTTGAAAATAAACCTAAGTTTAAAAGAATTTTTATCTTACACATCCTTACCACAGATAAGTCATGGCTGGCACTTCATCAGAATAACCAAATAGCACACAAGCAGCGTGGATGTGCTAGAAGCTACACAGCTGCGTTTAAATGGGCCTTGCCCCTGGCCTTGAAGTTGTGAGCCAGCACGGAAGACAGGTCACACTGAGAGAAAGAACAGTGGTCTAGATATTGTTAGAACCATACTAATTAATAAAAATCAGACAGAATGTCCATTTCATTCATGTTCCTTGGCTTCATGACAGTTATGCTTTGACAAGATGCTGGACCACAGCTACGGAACCTCACAGCCCTATTTAACCCAAATTTAGTTTCCGAGAAAATGACACATTGCTAAAGCAATCACACATCCAGTCATTAAATCCATTGCGGAGTCTGAGCTGGACGGACTAGAAATAAAGCAATGTGGCCACACTGGAAACCGTCGATACCAACGTGCATCCTCCAGCTACGTCCGACCCTGATCTCTGCAAGAGACAGAGAACAGTGGATTGTTCCGGGACATTGGCAATCCACCTCAACTCAGGGCTATGAACTCGCGGCCGAAGTGGGGAGAGGACAGCAGGGCCGGGGGAGATCATAGATTACAGCAATAAGGCAAATGAATAGATCGGCATTAACTTTAGGTCATCGCCTCTTTAAAGAACAAAAGGTGAATAGTCAGGCTACAACAAGATCAAACTTCAGCAAATTGAAGACGTTCACAAAGAACAATGACCTTCAACCTCTCCTTACCCCTCTGCACTCTCTTCCTGTTTGGAACTTCAAGGACGGACAGTGTTCTCTGACCTTAGACACCATGCAACGTGAGCACGTGCACCCACGTCTGTCCTGAGTGCTTTGGTGGCCCTGGGGGTCTGACAGAGCCACGTAAGAGATTCTGAAACCACAAATTATGGGACACCATAGGCAAGTGTGAGTGGTTTGGGACAGGGTCTTTATGCCACTTGGGTAAAAGAAAGACTTGGGCAATCAGATGGGGAAAATGCAGAAATCAACCCCCTGGCCAGTGCTAGACAGGTTCTTCCATGGAGATGAGTGAATTGCTCCCTGCTTCTACCTTTATCTCTCTCCGTACAAAGTGAAAACAGGAATGTCAGCATTCCTGACAGAGGCATTTTGCTAAAGCTTGAAAAATGTCCTGATGGGGCAAAGTCAGAGATGCTGGTGGAGTAAGGTGCTGCAGAATTGGGCAGGCCTGGACAGGGCTGGCTGCCGACTGCCCAGTAACTGACGGTGCCCTGGAGGGTTCTGTTTGAACCAGAGCACCAGACCTGTTCCCCTATCTTTCTCCCTCCTGCACAGATGTTCTCTCTCTAAAATGAGCAAATCAGACAGCCTCTCCGGGGCTGCCGTGATGCAAGGACAGCGTTATTGCCAGGCCTCTAAAGCACGTGAGATGAGGGGCCACAACAGTATGAGCTACCTCTTAGTTTCCACTGTGAACTTTTCATTAATAAAGACTTCACATCACTTCAAACACATTAACAAAGATGTTCTTTGTAAAAATGACCCATCCAATGGGAATAAATTTTTGTCAATGATAAGATGTGCAGAACTAGAATCTACAGAGAACTCAAATTAAGCAATGAGAAAAGTGCAAACAACCCTCTCTATGAGTGGGAAAGAGATTTGAACAGAAACTTCTCCAAGGATGACAGACGAATAACCAACAAACACATGAAAAAATGCTCATTGTCGGCTCGGCGCCTGTGGCTCAATGGGCTAAGGTGCCAGCCATGTACACCTGAGCTGGTGGGTTCGAATCCAGCCCGGGCCCACCAAACAACAATGACGGCTGCAACCAAGAAATGGCCGGGCGTTATGGCAGGCGCCAGTAGTCCCAGCTACTTGGGCAGCAGAGGCAAGAGACTCACTTGAGCCCAGGAATTGGAGGTTGCTGTGAGCTGCGATGCCACAACATTCTATCCAGGGTGACAGCTTGAGGCTCTGTCTCAAAAAAAAAAAAAAAATGCTCATCGTCTTTAATCATCAGAGAAATGCAAATCAAAACCACTCTTAAGATATCACCTAACCCCAGCAAGATTAGCCCATATCACAAAGGCCCCAAACACCAGATGCTGGCATGGATGTGGAGAGAAGGGAACACTTCTACACTGCTGGTGGGATTGCAAATTAACACAGCCTTTTTGGAGAGAAGTATGGAGAATCCTCAAAGATCTAAAAGTAGACCTTTCATTTGACCCTGCAATCCCATTACTAGGCATCTACCCAGCAGAACAAAAATCATTTTGTCACAAAGACATTTGCCCTGGAATGTTTATTGAGGCTCAATTCGTAATTGCCAAGTCATGGAAGCAACCTAAGTGCCCATCAACCCATGAATGGATCAACAAACTGTGGTATATAGATACCATGGAATATTATTCAGCCATTAAAAAAGATGGAAACATCCTTACATCTTTCACATTTGCCTGGATGGAGTTGAAATACATTCTTCTTAGTAAAGTATCACAAGAAGGGAAAAATAAATATCCAATGTACTCCATACTATGATGAAATCAATATATAAACAATTACATGTTCCTAAGAACAATAAAACACTATTATGGTCTAGTTCAGGGGTAAATGGGAAGTGGGAAGGGTGGAGGGAGGACGGAGGGGAGAGGGAGGGAGGGCATGAGGTGGGATCTCACCTACTGTGCACATTGTGAGGGTATATAACATGCCCCCTGGGTGAGGGGGTCTTCTATAAATGGAACTTTACCCTAGAAGTGAGAACAATATAACCTAAAAATTGTACCCGCATATTAATTTGAAAAAATTAAAAAGTACTCAAAAAAATAAAATAAAATAGAAAAAAATAACCCAGGCTTGGCACAGTGGCTCACAGCCATAATCCTAGCACTCTGGGAGGCCAAATTGGGTGGATTGCCTGAGCTCAGGAGTTCAAAACCAGCCTAAGCCAGAGCAAGACCTTATCACTAAAGAAACAAACAAAAAAAGCCAGGGCTTGTGGCAGGTGCCTGTAGTACCACCTATTTGGAAGGCTGAGGCAAGAGAATCACTCAAGCCTAAGAGTTTGAGATTGCCAAGGGTAACAAAGTGAGACTCTGTCTCAAACAAAAAAAAATTACCCATCCAAAATCAGAAGCATGTGAAAGAAAATCTTTTAAAAATACGTTTATACATATGTAGTTTTAAAATTTGGGAGTAACAGTAAAATAAGATAAATTTATAAGGTATTTTGACAGAAATTCTTAAATTCATGAAATAGATCACACCTAACCAATCTATTATCTTAGCCACCTTGTTTCTGTATAGATAAACTGGTTTTAACTTGAGCTTTTTTTTTTTTTTTTTTTGAGACAGAGCCTCACTAAGTCATCCCTGGTAGAGTGCCCTGGTGTCCTAGGCTCCAGCGATTCTCTTGCCTCAGCGTCCCAAGTAGCTGGCACTACAGCCACCTGCCACAACACCCAGCTATTTTTTGGTTGCAGTTGTCATTGTTGTTCAGCAGCCCCAGGACAGGCTCGAACCCACTAGCTTCGGTGTGTGTGTCCAGGGCCCTACTCGAGGCGCCAGCTTTTTTTTTTTTTTTTTTTTTTTTGCAGTTTTTGGCTGGGGCTGGGTTTCAATCCACCACCTCTGGCAAATGGGGCTGGTGCCCTACTCTTTTGAGCCACAGGCGCCGCCCTCAGTATTTTTTTTTTTTTAAGTTGTGGTTTTATATGAGCCACAGTTCAATTCATCCACCTCATATTAACCAGCGCTCTGGTAACAATAAATAACATCTGTTGTGTGTTTAGTATGTGCCAGGCACCATGTTCACCCTTGATCTATATCGTCACATTCAGTCTATACAATAGCCTTGCAGGTGGAGACACCAGGAATGTGGCCAAAGTTACCTAGCAAATAGGGGAGAGTCAGGACTGGAAATCAGTAGACTCTCAATGCTGACCTCTTAATCGTTACGACATACTCCATACAACACAAGGTATACACATACACACATATAGTATATATAATATACATATATAATATATATGCATATAATATACACACAAATATATAGTAAGGTGTATATACAATATACACATATATACAGAGGGTGCCAAAAATGCATACACATTGTAAGAAAGGAAAAAACTGTAATAAAATTATAACACCCTGCCTAGCATGGTGGCTTATCCCTAAAACCCTAGCACTTTGGGAGGCTGAGGTGAGTGGATAGCTTGAGCTGAGGAGTTCAGGGCCAGCCTGAGCAAAGACGAGACTCTATCTCTACTAAAAGTAGAAAAACTAGCCAGGCATTGTGGCAGGTGCCTATAGTCCCCACTACTTGGACACTGAGACAAGAGGATCTCTTAAGGCCAAGAGTTTGAGGTTGCTGTCAGCTGTGACACCACAATACTCTACCCTGAGCAACAGAGTGAAACTCTATCTCAAAAAATTTTTTAATAAAATATAAAATTGTAATACTCAGGTTATGTTTGACTTCTGTGATTACAAGAGGTGCCCCAAAGTGACCTGCATTCATCTTCATTATCAGTATATATTGAGTATTTTAATTTTAATACAATGTTTTTCTTTCTTAAAATGTGCGTGCATTTGTTTGGCACCTCTGTATGTACGTGTATTCAGATAATCAAAGCTATGTACTTAAGAAATGTGGGTAAGAATTTCTAGACATTTAAAAGAAATGGATAGTCAGTCTATGCACATAAACCATCTTCACAGCCAAAGAAGATCTGGTCCATTTGGCTTTATTGACCTGTCTCTGGAATAATGAAAATATAACAAGCTGAGCATCCTTGGTACAACCTTTAGGTGTTTTGTCCGTACATGATGCAACGCTATGTGTATTAACATTGGGGTCTTAATGCTTTATGCCAGTCTTTGACAAACCCCATCCTTGAAGTTTGATTTAGGATTGCTGGTTTCTGATTTAATACCAAAAATAATTCCAACCCTATAAATCTAGTTGCCAAAGAAAACTGAGAAAAAGAGGGTATGAGTGTGTTTTCATGTTCTGATATTAGCAATGTGAGTTTAATCAGACTTAGTTTCCATTCCATTTGTTGAAATGTGCCAGGTGTCAATGCGACCATCTCTTTCTCTATAACAAGAATGACGTTAATTTCTCAGGAGTCACGTGTGAAGTGACCAGGGGAAGAAATGCAATCAATCCATCCAGAAATTGAGTCCGTAAAGGTACCTGATAATGGAATGTAAATACTGTACAATCTTCTTAGAGCTAAGGTTTGGGCAACATCTATTCTGCTTGGCACTGAGAAGAATTTTTTTAAAGAGTGGAAAAGGGAGAAGGATAAAGTGGAAATCTAATTTTGAGAAATAGGGATTAAAGGTTCCATTATTCATGCTGTTTCCACCGTCTATATTGAGTTAACAACGTGTGATTTTACTGGATGAAAATGTGGGCCACACGCAAGGAGAGTGTGGTGCAGAGAAATCCCCACAGAGACAGTGATGAGGAAGGGTTAGTGCCTTGTCAGCATGAGGCAGTAAACAATCCTGGGTTTGGAGCTGGTATAATAAGCAGAGATTGTTCCTGGACTTACTGGGGAGCTCAGATAGTTTCTGCCACAGGAAAAGCAACCCCCTCTGAGGCAGAGAGGTGCAGCACTGCTATGTTCCTGCTTACCGTGTTGTGATGTGCGAATTGTGGGCCCGAAGTGCAAACCCCAGCAGGTGGCAGGGCTGTGAGCTCCTCAGAGTTGGCCACCTGCCTTCTTTTATTTATTTATTTATTTATTTATTTATTCTTCCTGCATGCTGTCTTGTCAGTACTTGAGAGGTAAGGGCTTCTCCCCTCTACATACCTCTTTCCTATCACAAGGATTAGGAGGTCAGGGAAGAAAAAACAGATAACAAGTTCAGTAAAGGAAGCCCTGAGAAGCCAAGTTGTGGATCAATCCAACATGATGGGACCAGAAGAAGAAAAGTAGGTGACTGACTTCTGACCTCTAACGAGTCTCAGCGTGTCACCCTCACTAAGTCCACGTGCCCAAAAGCTGATCACTTATCCCCATCTCAGCCCGTGTTAAAAGTCTTCACATTACCATAAGAGTAAAGGTCAAACCAGACAAGAATCATCAACAGCAGATGCAAAATCTGGGAGAAATTTCTATGTGGGGCAAGACATCAGCATGGTCTTAAGGTGTCTTCTCAGAGGCTGCTTATTAGTTGCAAGGAGAATTAATAATTATATAACAGAGGACTCAAGAAACATCTTGACCAAGTGATCAAAATTAACATTTACCAATAAAGGAGATACCCATTGTCTGCCCCGACACCACCACGAAGCATGCCAGCCAGGAGTGCATTCCTGTTAGCCGGAATCTAACCCTAAGGAAGCAGCTGACAAAATGAGAAACATTCTGTTAAAAAGAGTTGGGGACCTTGGATTCTTCAAAAATGCCAAGGTCCAAAAAGACAGAAGTTTGTGGACATGTTCCAGATTAAAGGAGGCTAAAGAAATATGACAACTAATTGTAGGACCTGACCCTAGATTGGATCGTGTATTGAGGGAGCAAAATGCTATAAAGGCCATGAATGGGCTAATTAATAAAATTAAAATATAGACACAACTATAGACAAAAATATTGCATCAACATTAAATTTCCCGAAATTAACAGTTTTACTTTGATTATGCAAGAAAATATACCTATACTAAGAATGTGCTCTGAAATATTTAGAGGTAAAGGCCATAATACATATGCAGATTACCCTTAAATTGCTCAGGAAAAAAAATGGTATGAGTATACTTCCCTTTATATAGCTCATATTACAGAGAGATAGCTATATGGAGATATGAAGAGATGTCATAAAACGTAAAACAAATCTGGGTAAAATATTAACAGTAGGTGGATACTGCTAAAGACTGCAGGATGTTCTTTGTATTATCCCAATTATTGTGAATTTTCTGCAAGTTTGAAATCATTTCCAAATAAGAGTAATGTTTTAAATTTTAAACCTTCAGGTCAGTACTGCACCTTCCTCACTTATTTTATTTGATTAGACCTGCAAACCAGAGGAAATTACACAGAGCTGCACTGGTGAGGTTTACGCAGTCACCTCCCTACCCTGGGCATATCTGTTCTACCAGAAACAAGGCACCCTGTACTCCAAATCCTTCCACTCCCCAAACAGTATAAGGGTTATTGATGGCAGTCACATACTATACTGACAAATTTTCATGCATAAAAGAAAACCACTAAAACAAAACTGCGTGTTTACCTTTTAAAGCCATGTACTCTTCAAGATTGACATTCCAAAGAAATTTTCATTGGAAATTTCCAGTTATAGTTATATGCATTTTATAGTCTAGTATCTTAAGACAGGAATAAACTATCTAAATAGATAACATTCTGAAAGTATTCAGTCTGAGACATGTAACATAGTTTGGAATAAAAAACTGCATTGTTGTAAGTTACATTACTACTGCCCTTTTATTTGACTGATAATGCTTTTAATATCTTTTCACTAACAGCCCACAAAATATCCAAGCAGTTGGCATTTCAGTCTAGACTCTCACTTTGTTATGAGACCAGAATCAAAATCCTGCATTTCTATCTATTTTCCTTCTTTCTGATTCTGCAATTTGATGAAGAGAGGCCATTTAGCCAGAAGGAAGGAGGAACTGTCCCCCATCTCCGCCCAACTCGTCACCGTGGTTTGGAGCGGTGGGCTTGGTCAACCTGGCACAGCCTCCTATATTCGTTAGCAACTCAAATGCTGGGACGGAAGGCATCAAATAGAAAGATTACCTTTGGGCGACCCAGCTGAAGGCCTAGAATATTCCCTAGGGCCACCCACCTTGCTGGGTCCTGAAGGCAGGTTACAGACCCACACTTGAGAGACTGTCCTGCATTTGCTTCCTTCTCAGCCACTCTTCTGCGCGGCCTCTCAGCCTCCCAGCTGCCACTTCTTTTATTTTTCTTTTCTTTCTTTTTTCTTTTTTTTTTTTTTTTTGGCAGTTTGGCTGGGGCTGAGTTCGAACCCACCACCTTCAGTATATGGGGCTGGTACCCTACTCACTGAGCCAAGGCACTGCCCCCCAGCCTCCACTTCCCAGTGAGCAAATGTCTGACATGCAACATCAGGTCCACCTCTTTGGGCTTCTCCTCTTTCCAGGGCTTGCTTTGCAGTCCTTGCTGCCTTTATAGTCTTCAATGCCTTCTAACAAATGGTTTTTAAATATCTGTCCAGGGCAGCGCCTCTGGCTCAGTGAGTAGGGTGCAGCTCCACAGCTCCATATACCTAGGGTGGTGGGTTCAAGCCCTGCCCCGGCCAAACTACAACCAAAAAATAGCCGGGCGTTGTGGCGGGCGCCTATGGTCCCAGCTGCTCAGAAGGCTGAGACAAGAGAATCGCCTAAGCTCAGGAGTTGGAGGTTGCTATGAGTTGTGACGCCACAGCACTCTACCAAGGGTGATAAAGTGAGACTCTGTCTCAAAAAAAAAAAGAAACTAAAAATAAATAAATATCTGTCCAGCCATTCTATTAATTCTCACCAGGACAGTTAGGCCAAAATAAAATACACTGCCAGGGTTGGAGTGGCAATACAATTACTAAGTGGACAAAGTAGGATATGAAACTTGAATCTTGCTAGTAGGATGGTTAAGAAAAGACTTAAAGAGGAGAAGATGTGGCTTTTATGGACAAACAAGCAACCTTTGCCTTAGCACAAATAGACTGGGCAGCCATTACTCAGCAAGTGACCACGGAGCCGTCTTTCTCTAAAAATTGAGTGATGCTTTGGCCCCTACTTAACTTTGCCCAAAAGAAAGAAGACCTGGGGGAGTTACTGTAGTATTTTCAATGTCACTATTTGAATAATATAAATGCTTCACAGCATGGGAGGCTATGAGAAAGCTTTTACTGAGCATCTACTATAGGCCAGGCTCTGTGGAAACACTTCACGTTTAATCCTTATCACAACCCTTAAAGTCCGCACCTTTATTATCTCTGTTTTACAGAGGAAGGAGTTAAGAAAATAATTTACCCAAAATTACACGATTAATTTGTATAAGTGGCAGGGCGAGGAGACCAACCCACGCAGTCTGCAGTGAGTTTGACAGAGCTGCGCCGGCTGCCTGCTTCCTGGAAAGGGGAAATCCTGCGTATTTCAGTCTCCGCCAGCTGGGTCCCTTCTTTGTGGCCTGGTCACAAACTTCCACTTGCTGCAGGCTCCTGGCCCAGCCACTGCCTCTCTCTTCAACCTTCCGGAAATGAGGAAGGGACATTTGCCTCCTTCCTGCTGCCAGCTGCTGGGATGGTCCCCTCCCACCCTTTATCTCATTTAATTGTCACAGCCTCCCTGCGAGGTGGGTTTATTATCCCTGTTGAATGGTTGAGGAAACAGGCCCCTAAGTTTCAGGAGCTTGGCTTTGTTTGTCCCCAGAGCCTGTATCTTTCCACTGAGTTGTGTGATTCCATCGGAAGAGGAACGCTGTAGGGTTAGATCTCACTAAGAAGCATTTCTGAGATGCTCTAAAATCAGTCTCTCAAAAAAAAAAAAAAAGAAAAAAAGAAGAGGTTGGGTCCTTGAGTAGAAATAAATTCTCAAGGTAGATGCTATTGATGAGTTTTTCTTTTGTAGATTAAAATCTTCTTTTAGGGAGGCACTTATGGCTCAGCCCCATATACCAAGGGTGGTGGGTTCGAACCTGGCCCCGGCCAAACTGCAACAAAAAAATAGCCGTGTGTTGAGGCCAGTGCCTGTAGTCCCAGCTACTACTCGGGAGGCTGTCACCAAGGGTGATAAAATGAGACGCTGCCTCTAAAAAAAGAAAAATCTTCTTTTACAAATTCCTGCAAAACCCAGAGATGGAGTAGTTTGACCTAAAATCCACCTAAAAAGAGATTTTTTTATTTTTATGTTTTGTATTTTACAACAGCAAACCAGAGATTGGTATAAAACGTGCTACATCACACTGTGTAAAAGAGAGGAACCTTGAAGAAGGGTGCAATGTGGATTCCCTGCACACGGGCATGAAACTTTCCTCTCTGTCGAGTTCCCAGAGTGCCCCCAAGGAGAAGGTGGCTGTCGTGAAGTGTGAGGGAACATTTTGCATTTGTCCCAGCTGGTGGACATCAGGGCTCCCCTCTCCAGAGATTAACAGGAGCCTAAACAAATGTTAAGAAGTGGGAATTAGGGCGGCACCTGTGGCTCAAAGGAGTAGGGTGCCAGCCCCATATGCTGGAGGTGGTGGGTTCAAATCCAGCCCCGGTCAAAAACTGCAAAAAAAAAGTGGTAATTAAACTTTCTTTTCATGCCTGAATACATTGATGAGGAAATTAGAAATCTGTGTTTCATGGGTTATTAAAAAGAATACTAATTTCTGAGCAAGTTAAGGAAAACTCAAAGGCTAGCTCTACCTTGCTGTGTGACCTTGGACAATTTGCCTAACCCGTCTGTGCTTCCACTTTTTCATTGGTGTTACTCTCCCTGGAGGATACAGGTGAAAAGGCCAGGACACAACTGTGCCCTCCCTGTCTTATGCCAACCTCTCAGGGCAAGAGCTCTGACACTTCAGTATGCAAAGAATCACGTAAAACACTTTATATATATATAATTTTATTAAATCATAATTGTGTACATTAGCGCAATCATGGGGCACAATGTGCTGACTTCATATAAAATCTGAAATATTTTGGTCGAACCGTTAAACATAGCCTTCATGGCATTCTCCTAATCGCTATATGAAGACATTGATATTCTACAATTTTATTTTATTTTATTTTATTTTATTTTATTTGATACAGCGCCTCAAGCTGTCACCCTGGATAGAGTGCTGTGGCATCACAGCTCACAGCAACCTCCAATTCCTGGGCTCAAGCGAGTCTCTTGCCTCTGCTTCCCAAGTAGCTGGGAC
>CAUYON010178558.1:0-28486 GCA_963573935.1 Arctocebus calabarensis
TGCTAGAGTTCTTTTTTCTTTTTTATTTATTTATTTTTTGAGACAGAGCCTCAAGCTATCACCCTGGATAGAGTGTTGTGGCATCACAGCTCACAGCAACCTCTAATTCCTGGGCTCAAGCGAGTCTCTTGCCTCCGCCTCCCAAGTAGCTGGGACTACAGGTGCCCACCACAATGCCCAGCCATTTTTTGATTGCTGCTGTCATTGTTATTTGGTGGGCCAGGCTGGATTTGAACCTGCCAGCTCAGATGTACGTGGCTGGCACCTTAGCCCATTGAGCCACAGGCACCAAGCCTAGAGTTCTTTCTTAATTTCAGGAAGAATAAACACAGTTATGCATGGATGCATAACAGCAGTGAAGATGCTAAAATAAATAATAAATAGACGAATGTGGAGGATTGCTTCAAAATAGAAGGAGAACAAAATAAAGAATAAAGGTAAAAAAATTATAAAGTTTAACTTGTATTGATTATGATTACAAGTAATTTTCAAAATATTTAAAACATGGAAAGACGTAAGTATAGACCAATCAGAATAGAAGCAGTCCAGAGAACTGAATCGGGATCCCAGAGGCTGTGCATGCATGTGAGCGCATACACTAGGCATTACTGTTTTCATTTCTAAATTTGAGAAAATTCAGGTTTAACTAAAATTGAACCCAAGAGAGGCAGAATCTGGTCAGTGGCTATTTACCAACTGGTATAAACACATTTTATTATTTCAATAATTTGGGTAGCTGTACCATTGCATGCAGGCAGAAAACCAAAACAATTATGACTAATAATAACAAAATTTGACACGATGAAATAAATGGAATACAAAAAACAAAATGGATATATTTCAGAAAAATCAATTGGATATATTTCACAATCACATTGTTGCAAGGTTAAAAAGATTTGGGAAGAAGGTGAACACAGAGTTAGCCAGCTAGGTTTTCTGGGGTTCATACATACCCTTTAAATCTGTTTAAATACCATCTTATGGCTGTTCACTGCTTTGTATTCTACACTGAAGGAAAAGATCCTGGATTTAGTATTGCTTGAAACTTCCAGGGAAGTTGCAGCTACTCCAAGAATTTTTCCGTTATTGACCATTTATTTCTTCATAATTTTGGAAGAATAGGCTTAAAGTATTTTGAGGACATAGATAACACACTTTCCATATGCCCTCCAAAATGCTTTTCTCTGAGAAAAATGTAACACTTTTGATAATGTAGTCTGATCACGGAATGGCAGCTAATCAATAATAGCTTTTTGTTCTTGCTCATATTACAGTGGGGATAAAGGTTAGATGGTATGCTGGGACCACTTATTTAAATGATAACCTTATTAAGAACCCAACCTGACATTGTGGTATGAAGTAAAGAGTGTGGATAAAAAGCAGACTGATGTCTACTCTGTGTCTTGCTTGTTAGCATCATGAATTTGAGAAAGACATTTAAAACCTATATACTTGGGTTTGGCGCCTGTGGCTCAATGGGCTAAGGCACCAGCCATGTACACCTGAGCTGGCGGGTTCGAATCCAGCCTGGGCCCGCCAATCAACAATGATGACTGCAACCCAAAAATGGCTGAGTGTTGTGGCAAGCACCTGTAGTCCCAGCTACTTGGGAGGCAGAGGCAGGACACTCGCTTGAGCCCAGGATTTGGAGGTTTCTGTGAACTGTGATGCCACAGCACTCTGTCCAGGGTGGCAGCTTGAGGCTCTGTCTCAAAAAAAAAAAAAAGCTAGAGCCGTAAGAGCACTTGGCCAACCCTGCCGCACCCTGCAGCTCCTGGCTCTTGCCTGCAGGAGACACTGGCACAAGGCGGTGCCGGAGACAGGGTCTGGACTTCAGGGACAGACCTCTACACTTTCAATGTCAATAGAAAATGGGTTATGGAAAAGCTGTATGTCCTGTTCATGGAGATGAAGCTCTTTAAATCTAAATTGGAACTCCTTTTGCAACTTTTCCAGTGAATCCACACATTTTGTTTGCGAATGCAACCAATAGTTTTTCTGCTAACAGATTTTGCTGCCCGGGATGAGTCCACTGCTAAACAGGACAGGCAGTGGAGGCAAAAACACCCGGTGGGCTGGATAAACATCCTGGGTGGGCCACATGTGGCCTGCAGGCCATAGTTTGAGGATTACTGCTCTAGAGCTTGTCTAGTTATGGCAAATTTCCTCAACAGTTGTATATTAGTAAAATGTTTGATTTCTCCATCACAAATGAAACTCAGTTTAGCAAGATACAGGATCCTGGGCTGAAAACTGTTTTGTTTAAGAAGGTTAAAGGATATTGACCATCCTCTTCTAGCTTGAAAAGTTTCAGCTGAAAGATGGGCAGCCATCCTGATATTTTTCCCTTTGTAGGTAAGAATTTTCTTAATCCTGGCTGCTTTCAGGATTTTCTTTTTCATATTGACTTTGGTAAATTTAATTACAATGTGTCTAGAAGATGCTTCATTTGGGTTGAGTCCTGCTGGGGTTCTGAAACTATTTACTGTCTGAGTTTCTGTGTCTCTTGTAATGCCTGGGAAATTCTCCAGCATGATGTCTTAGAGGATAGCATCAGTGCTTTTAGGACCATTGTCTTCTCCTTCAGGAATCCCTATAATTCAGATGTTTGATATTTTAGAATAACCCCGTAACTCTCTCAGGGAATATTCTGGTTTTGTTCTCTTATTTTTTTTTTTTTCTGCCTCTTTGAATGATTGGGATATTTCAAAAGTCTTATTTTTAATTTCTGAAATTCTTTCTTCTCCCTGTTTTACTCTATTCCTGAGGTTCCCTACTTTTTTTTATAAGCTTCTTGAATGCCTCTTTCAGTTCCTTAAGTTCTGCTGTATCTTTACTCATTATGTTCAGTTCCTTGGTGGCTTTTTCTTTAAATTCACTAATTTCTTAAGACAAATTTTAGACTACTTTTTAGTGTTCTATTTCTAACTTCTCCTCAAATCCATTCATATTATTTTCCATCCATATTCTGAATTCTATTTCTGACAGTTCATCAATTTCTCTATGGGTAGTATTTTCTGCTGTACCTCCCTTATAATCTTTTGGGGGAATTGATCTACTATGATTGTTTACTTTGCCTAAATTCTTCTGCTGGATCCTCCCCATGAGTATTTCCAGCTTTTTTTAATGTTAATTTTTATAGTAAAAATGTTAGGCTGTCTTTGAGTAGTTACTGAGACTTAATGTATTTGGGGATCCTTAGGGGGCAACATACAGACCTATTTGACAACTCAGGTGAGACCAGATCTTGGGCTCCAGGAAATGAAGCTTACCACTTCTTCACCAATAAGCTGGAGCTTGTGCTTGTGGCCCTTCCCATACATTTTCATGAAGCTCCCTTTCAGGGCTTCAGGAAGAGTCTCTGAGAAAAGGCCTTGCTTAGATAGTGCAACCTGATTCTGTCCTGGTGTCAGTCTGTCCTTCACCCACTTTAAAGGAGTTGCAATATTTTGGTGGAGTTTCTCGGGTAAAAACAATAACAGCCCCATCCCTTCTGGTGACAGCTGGAGGAGGGGATTTTAGAAGTAGACCCACTGTTCCTTCCCTCATGGTGCCAACCTCCACTTGTGTGAACAAATTTAAATTAGGAGTGAATCTTTGGCCACAGCCAGTGGCAGCTGGAGAATAAGAATCCACGGTGTCACAGTTCCTGCCAAAAGTTCCAATTGAACTGCTTTGGCAGCATAAGCAAGTGCATAGAATTCATGGTCCGTCCTCTTTTCCCAGAGTCCTGGCTATAGACTAAGCCAAGGTCCTGCCCTAGGGGCAGGGTACTTAAGGACCTGCGGAACTGGTGGCAGTTGAATGGGGAAATAAATGAAATTAAAAGCAGAGAGAGATAAAAAGACAGGACATGCAGAATAGAGTTTTCAAATGTGGGAGATAGGGAACCACTGCTAGCTTATGGGGCACCAACAAGTGGTCCTAAGTGTTTATTCCACCCAGATTTTATTTAAGGCTATTTTCTCATTTAACTGAAAGGGTAAGCTGAGGAAGGGAGTAAAAATGTCAGCAATTTCTCTGAATAAGCATGTTAGTTCTTAATCTTTCTCATTATCTTAATTCTTATCTTATATCATTAACTTTAAGGGTCTGGAAAGCCTTGGAAAATCTGAAACCTGAATCTTGTGTGGGTTAGGCTCTTGTTTGTGGTGACACACACAGATTCCTTGGGGAGGTTAAACCCCTCAAGCTTCTCTGTGGAGCAGACACGGTGGCGTTAGTTCTTCTCTGAAGAATTGATGGAAAGGAGGGATTTTTCCCTTACCTCCACCCAGAGGTGTTTCCCTCCTTGGTTGGAGACAAGCCTTCCTGCCCGTATCTCAGGGCTTGAGCTGTTCCCTTGATCTATGCCCACAATGGGTATTTGCTCTGACTGTTGACTGGGCAGAGGTCCGCCTGGTTAATGTTCCTTCCCAGGCCTTGCGAGCAGCTTCTGCTATAGCCATTGTTCTTCAGAGTGCTTACAGATCCAGCAGGAGTGTTTGTAAGCTGTATCTCTTACAGCCAGGCTTTCAGTAAAAGCAGAAACTGCTCAGACAAGTAATTTAGTTTAAAAGTAAGCTAGCGAAACTATTTTTATTCTATCTTGCTCAGCTTATTTCTCAGTTTGGCCCCTTTTCTGGGGGTATTTGACCTTGCAAAGAATGGGGTCTTCAGTTCCCATTCTCTTTAGAAAATGCAGCCATCACCCATGGCTGAGGAAGAGGTCTAGTTCCTGGACCTTCCCAGAGCTGATTGCCTAGGCTAGGCCTGTCTCTCTCTGAGTTGCTGGGAGGGAGGCCAAGGCTGGTCAGTCACAGGCATCAGAAAGAGGCTCTCCAGAGGGCAGGGGGAGGTTCCCCTCTAGGAAGAGTGAGAGCCAGGACAGATCAACTTTCAAAGTTAGAACTGCAGCAGCTACTACCTCTTCTGGCACCAGGGGTGGGGCACAGCTCTGTTCAGCAGCCCACACAATATAGACGTCTTTCAGAGAACTTATCAATACCCCCCAACAACCTCTGCAGGGAGCAATCCATGAGACAACCAGGGAACAGGGTGGGCTGTGGGCTCAGGATTTCAGTGTGAAAATTTGCTCACTTTTGCACCAGATAGGATGGGGATCCCGAGGTAGAAATTCCCAGGTGCAGGAGAGCTGGGACCTTAAGGCTCCCTCCCCATGGGGTGAGGTGAGAGTTCCTGAGCTCCCTGCTTGTTGGCAGAAAGCCAGCTGCAAGCCTCCTGGTTGGGGAGGAGTCTCCCCTCCTCTTTCACACAAGGTGGCATTTGGTCTAGTTTATCCATACCTTATCTTTGTTATTTTTCTTCCTCATTCTCACCCTGGAAGTTTGTCTGGGGATAATGTGCATCTTGATTTCTTCTCCTTGTGCTCAACTCCTCAGTTTCAACTTTGTGGAATTCACCTCAGTCCAACGTTTTTCCTACTGGGAAGGAGTTTCTGGTAAAAGCTGCCTCTGGTTGACCATATTGCCTTTCCCTCAATAAAAAATATTTTATAAATAAAGGTATATAAAGGTATATTTACCTATAATCTCCCATTTTCCCTAAGTGTAGCAACTTATGAGACACCTTGTACATTCTTGAATCTTATAAATTGTATAATCAGTGTGGCTTTTTATTTAAGAAATCCTGTTGGAATTGTATTGTGAATCCACACACACATACCAATTTAGGGAAACTAGACTTTTTAGCAACACTCAGTCTTCTGATTCATGAACACAGTTTTAGAGCTTCAATTTTATTTTAGTCATTTAATTGTAGTCTCCAGTAAAGACATTTTGCATATATTTTATTAGATTCACTCCTAAGATGTGATTTTATTTTATATTTTAATAATGAGACTTTTTTACAAAATGTATTTTCCAATCATTTGTTGCTACACTGTGGAAACATTAATTGATCTCACATGTTGACTTTGTATCTTGATCAATTCACTTACTAGTATTGCTAAATTTATATTATTTTTTTTGTGGATTCCTTGAGGCTTTCTCTGCAAAGAAATATGATATTTGCTAATAACAATAGTCTCTTTTTTTCTCAAATTTTAGGGATTTAATTTTTTTTTTTTTTTTTGCGTGGACTAGAACTTTTGAAATGATGTTTAACAGAAGTGGTGACTGTGATCATACCTCGTGTCATTCCCAATAGTAAAGAGTGTTCACTCACTATGAAATATAATTCTAGAAATAGGTTTTTCATTGTTGCCCTTATAATATTGAGAAAATTTCCTTTTATTCTTTATTTGGTAAGAGGTTTTATAATTTATTAAATTAATCATATGGGCTCGGCACCTGTGGCTCAACAGGCTAAGGCGCCAGCCACGTACACCTGAGCTGGGGGGGTTCGAATCCAGCCCGGGCCCGCCAAACAACAATGAAGGCTGCAACCAAAAAATGGCTGGGCATTGTGTCGGGCGCCTGTAGTCCCAGCTACTTGGGAGGCGGAGGCAGGAGACTCGCTTGAGCCCACAAACTGGAGGTTGCTGTGAGCTGTGATGCCACAGTACTCTATCCAGGGTGACAGCTTGAGACTCTGTCTCAAAAAAAATAAAAATAAAATAAAAATAAATAAATAAATAAATTAATTAATCATATGATTTACCTATTATTGTTGTTGTTGTTATTATTATTATTATTATTAACATTCCCTAGAACTACACAACCTTCATTATCACCTTCCAGCTCTCAGCTCTTTAGCAGGCACTTTTGTTATTCCTTGTGCAGTCTGATCTTTCAAATACCCAACTCAGACCCAGCTAAGCACCCGCAGTGAAAATCTCTGTGCACATCTGGCCTCACTACCACCCTGCACAGTTCCTCTTCCACTGTGGCAGAACCACAGTGTTCTGCCTTGAAATTTTCATCCCATTTCATATTTTGGAACTCTTTTCTCTGCATCTTTAGCTCTTGGTGACATTCTAGTTCTGCTTGAGTGAGTTGCAGTAGATTGCTGCCTGCCAGAATAGTAGAGCAATTTTGGTGCTCACTTCACGTGCCTCTCTTCTCTGCAGGACCACAGATCTGAACTACAGGTTATTTAGTGCCTTTGAAGAATATGACCATTAGTGGAAGCGGGTGTCAAAGAGAAGAGAATACAGAAGCACAAACTGAGCCTCGTATATTGAAAAATGCACATATGATCCTGTGAAAACTTGCTGTTTAATTGACTTTTTATAGTGTGGAACACATGGCTCTGGGCATGCTGATGTTTGTAACAGTTCAACTTGATCATCTCAGTGTTGTGCAGTAATTTAAAATTGTAGATTTTATTGTATGTGGTTTATGATAGTGATGTTATATTATGGAGGCCTTTTAGTGTAGGAAAAATTATTACTGGTTTTGGAAGTAAATACACACAATTCTACAAGTTACAAACATGATTTAATAAGCTGAATTTCAAGGTCTTTATCTGTCAAATTAAGATACTAAGATTTGCCTTCCAAAATTGGTCTTACTATTGTGGATAATGTTTGTCAAACTCTCTGCATTGTGCTTTGTCTAGAATTTAACAGGAAATTGTTAGATGATGCTGATGTTAATAACACAAACACTTTATGTGGTAAAAGTAGAGAACTTCCTGGGAGTATCCTCTCTGAGGAAGAGTCAGTAACTTATTTACAGTTTTCCTGGCACTGCCTAAGACAGAATGGTAAAAATGTAATCTGTATAAGATCCATGGAAATACGTTTAACTCTGCTGCTGGCCTTTTTAATCAATTCATCATGGAAAGTGCTTTATGGAAAGTAGTGAGTATTGCCGTTACTGCACAATCCTTCTTTCATATTTTGGTTCTATAAATGTCACATCTTTGATGACTTTAAAAGTAATCCTTATGGGAAGTGTATTGCTTAATATACAATACGGAAGGCGCTCCCCCCACCAAAGAAACATACATTTTTAATGAAGGAGAAAAAAATAAAAAGAATGCTCTTTCTCTCTCTAAACAATAAGGCAACAGAATTCAAAGCTGAGGGATGAATATTTCTAGTGAAGTGAGGTAATTAGAACAATTAGAAACAAATGCAGAATAATTGCAGTGCATTTTTCTTTTAGCTATTTATACAGTGAAAGTTCTGGGACAAGAACTATGCCTAACATGTGCTAGATTCAGCACCGGGTGTACTTTTAGCACTAAAAAAAGGAGGTTGCAAATAAATTTTGCTAGTATTTCCAGTGAAAATTCAATAGGAAAAGGGCATCACATTTATATACCATCATGAGGATTGCTATTTCTAGAATATTTATAAGCTTCTTGTTTTTTAGTCTTTAGGTTATTTAAAAAGCATATACTACTATCCTGAAGCAATTTGTTTATATTACCTCTGAGATCCAGTTATTTGGTAGATCTTGTGTGACATATCAGACAGTATGAAAATAAACGAAGATGAAAGACTGTGTGTGTGTGTCTCTGGCTGTGTCTGTCTATTGATAGATTCTAGTATAGATTAATAATACATCTTTTTTAAAAGATTTCAAATAGATTATCAAAAATATATATATAGCATAAGTAGAAATAGAAAAAAGTGCCTAAATTAGGGAAAAGAGAAAATGAAAATAATACTTTTTAAAAATATATATTGCTATGATTACTTAGCTAAGTTAGGTGCCTTTTTAAAAAAGTTTAGAAAGTCTTATGAATTAACCTCTTATTTTAAAAGTATATTTAAGAAACTCACCTAAACACTAGTTTTAGTTTTTTTATTTTTTTAAAAAAGCACTAGCATGCCCTATGTGAGAAATGAAGAGCAATGCACAAGAGAGAAAATGAAGAGGAGCTTAATCAGGGGAGGGAAGGAAAGCTGGGCTTATAGTAAGCAAAGATAGACTCACAAGGAATGGCTTGGGCTCAGTTTGAAGGAAAAAGATAATCAGTGAGAATTTCATGCAAAAGGGCTCTCCAACTTTTAAAAACTGAGGAGTTTAATATCTTATTGTAAGATTATTTTCTACTAAGACTCGCAAAGTAGATCTTTAGCTTTATAACTGAAGCCTGAGGACAAGTTCACTAATAGCCCCAATACTGTGCTACTGATGCTTTGTGTGAAAAATTCAAGGCAGAGGGGCAAAGAGTAAAGAAGAATAGGCTTAGGAAGCAAGGTAAAAAAGAGAAAACTGAATCTGGAGGCATAAATAACCAGGAGAATGTTAGTTCTAATATATCTTACCTGGGAGCTATCCTGAGATAGCCTAAAAAAGGTGTACAACTTCCCAACCATTCGTGAAGTGACCTTGTGCTATTTAGTTGGCTATTAAAGGGGCAGAAAACCCAGAAGTCTGGAGTTTTTAGGTGCGTTTTTTATGCCATTTATAACAGAAACAAAAATAATAATGAAAGGGAGTAGTAACATTAACTATAATAAGCCATACTTTTGGTTTCCTTGAAGCTTAGGAAAGTAATATAAAGGATTTATTTTAAAAAATGTATACATTAGTGCATACATTAGCCTAAGATAATTATTCAGGTACATGAGTAAAGAAGACATCAGTTTTTATTGTTGGTGATTGTCTATAAATGCATACATAAAAAGTGTTTGAAGTAGGTTACTTCTATTAGGTTGGTTATGGATTCTTTTTACAACGTCATTTATTCCACTAAATAGTTTGGCAAATTAAGAGGGAAAATAATCTTTTGCAACTAGTTGTTTACCTAGTTTTATATGTATAATTGGTGGGATATATATATAAAAACCATTGGATATAAAGCCATTTCATAGAAAAATAATCAGACTGCTTAGGTTTGGAAAATCCAAGTTAGTGGGGAATTTTACCAGTAGAACAGGCTACAGCATAAGCTCATATGCATCGTAACTGAGACAGATTAGCTTGAAATGTTTTTTAAGCAATAGTTACTATGTAGGTGCTACAGGAATTTATTGACATCCAGAAAACAAACTAAAAAACATTTCACAGTTCCTTCCAAAAAGGTTATATTAGTTTAGATTAGCAGTCTTACCAGCAGGGTAAAAGTGTTCCCTTCTCTCCACATTCACGCCAGCATATGCAGCTTTGAGACTTTGTGATGTGGACTATTTTCACTGGGGTTAGGTGATATCTCAGGGTGGTTTTAATTTGCATTTCTTTGATGATCAGGGATGATGAGCACTTTTTCTAATGTTTGTTAGCCATTCATCTGTCTTTGTAAGAAAAAGTTCTTTTCGTATCTCTGGCCCAGAGGTAGATGGGATTGTTTACTCTTTTTCTGTTGATTAATTTGAGTTCATTGTAAATTCTAGATATCAACCCTTTGTCGGATTGATACCCTGCAAATATCTTTTCCCATTCTGAAGATTGTCTTTTTTGCTTTACTTGTTGTGTTCTTCATTGTGCAGAAGCATTTCAGCTTAATTAAGTCCCATTTGTTAATTTTTGCTGTTATTGCAATGGCTGCTAAAGTCTTTGTTAAAAAAATATTTTCCCACTCCAACATCATCAAGAGTTTTTTCCACACTTTCTTCTAAGATCTTTATAGTTTTGTGTCTTAGATTTAGATTTCTTATCCATCTTGAGTCAATTTTTGTAAGGTGTGTAAGGGGTAGGTTGACTTTCGTTTTTTCCATGTGGTTATCCAGTTCTCCCAGCACCATTTGTTGAATAGGGATTCTTTCCTCCCAGTGTATGCTTTTTTTTGATTTATCAAATATCAGATGGCAAGTAGAGATTGTTTTCATTTCTGGTTTTCTATTCTGTTCCATATGCGTATGTCTCTATTTTTGTGCCAATGCAATGCAGTTTTGATTACTGGTGACTTGTAATATAGCTTGAAGTCTGGTAGAGTGATGTCTGCAACTTTGTTTTTATTGCTAAGATTAGCCTTAGCAATATGGGATTTTTTTCTGGTTCCCTGAAAAGCAAAGCACTATTTTTTCCAATTCTTCAAAATATAATGTTGATATTTTAGTGGGGATTGCATTGAATCTGTATTTTGCTTTGTGTAGAATAGACATTTTGATAATGTTGATTATTCCCAGCCATGAGCATGGTATGTTCTTCCATTTGTTAGTGTCTTGTGCAACTTTATTTTTTTTTTAGGGTTTCATAATTCTCTTTGAAAAGATATTTCACTTCTTTTGTTAAGTAAATTCCTAAGTATTTCATTTTCTTTATAGTGACTATGAAGGGAATTGTGTCCTTGATTTGCTTCTAATGTTGATTGTTATTGGCATATACCAGTGGTTCTCAACCTTCCTAATGTCAGAGCCCTTTAATACAGTTCCTTTGGGTCACAGCCCACAGGTTGAGAACTGCTGGTCTATACAAAGGCTCTGATTTGTGGACATTAATTTTATACCTTGAGACATTATTGTATTTACTCATAACGTCTAAGAGTTTTTTGGTTGACACTCTGAAGTTTTCTAATTATAAGATCATATCATCAGCAAAGAGTGAGAGTTTGACCTCCTCTGCCCTTATTTGGATGCCCTTTATATCCTTCTCTTGTCTGATTATATTGGCTAGAATTTCCAGAACCATGTTGAATAATAGTGGTGATAGAAAACAACCTTTTCTGGTTCCAGTTCTAAGTGAAAAAGTTTTCAGTTTTTCACCATTCAGTATGATGTTAGCTGTGGATTTGTCATAGATGGCTTCAATCAGCCTAAGAAATGTGCCACCTATTTGTTTAAATTCCTTTAAAATAAAAAAAAATCAAAATGACATTTAGGGCATGTTATGAACTAATTCTTTGCCAAAATTGATATTTTAATTTAGATATATATACCCCATGAGAGAAATAACCCATGCCAGTAAATATTGGTTATAATATTTATGAAAGTGAATCTGGCTAAAGCAATCATTTTGATTTGCCAAATTTCCCTTTTCACATTGATCAGCCAAATCTCATCTCAGCTATGTATCAGTGCAATTTTAAACCATGATCCAAATGTGAAAATGTAACAACTGCCTTAAATTGATTTTGTAGGTTATTAAATGAAATAAATCAAATACGCACTTTCTCTCAAAGTAAATAATGTCACAAAAATGCTATTTTCAATGATTACTAACTGACATATGATTTATGAAAAACATTTGCCTGTTTGGGAGAGTCTCAAATTTTGACTCACATTTGGTGGCAAAATAATGTGGCTTAGTCAAGAGCATAGGTTTAAACATCAGGCTGAAGAAAGTTCAAATTATGTCTTCAGTAGATGAGCCCTGGGTGGAGTCATTGAACTTCACATGCCTCTGCTTTCTCAACTAAAAAAAGAAATGGAATCTAACAGTCAGGGTGAATATAGAAATGAGAGGAAAAATTATATACGTCCATGTGTGCATGCAAATTTACAAACGTACATGTATCTAATATCTGACACTTAGTAGAAGCTTAATAAGAGGAAGGCTATTAACTTATAGACAAGAAGCACTCTAACTTATTTAATACTTTTTTCTTCTTTCTAATATATATATATATATTTTTTTTTTTTACTGATTTTTTGTTTATTGTTTGCTACTCATTGAGCATACAAAGAATTAGGTTACACTGGTTGTATTTGTAAGGTAAAGTTCCTCTTGTAACTGTGTTTTTTATTGTTAATGACCATATGTCATATTTTATTTTTAATGCCAATGTCTAATACCTGCAATTGAGCTGTATAAGAAAAAAGAACTCTCATAAATTTGTTACAGTCATTTCAGGTACATTTTAGCTTTGTCTGTTATTTTAACATTTTATAATTGATGAATTACCTAGCTAGAAAGGCTAGTTCATTTATGAATGCAGCAATACAAAAGCTCCCCAAAGTTCAGTAGATTTGCCAAAATCCTCACCTAATAATTTGGGATAGTAAATATGAGTGATTGCTAGATTATTCTTCATTCTTTTTTAAATTAATTTTTTTTCTAAAAATAGAAGCCAAAAATTTGACGGTGCTTAATTTGGATATCTTTTATTGCTATAGATAGCAGTTTCTAAAAAGGTATTACTGAAAGATTAGAATGTCGTGTACTTTGTGTGGGTGCTGCTAAATTCATAGTAAGCTAAATTTACCTGGAAATCAAAAAAATTGATTAACAAATTTGTCTGTGAGAAAATAGGACAAATGGTAAAATAAATAATATTTATTGAAGAGTTAGGGACAAAAATATATTTAGGGACATCTTGGAAGACATGGGACAGAATGTCAGAGCAGTGGGTACCTGTGGGGACAGTGTGAGTCCTGGTAACCTGGCCTTGAGAAGTCATCTGGGACAAGACAGGAGTGGAGGCTATGGAAGGAATACTTTCACTTTTCTGCTTACACAGGAGATGCCCTTGCCTACAAGACACCTTTGTAGTCTCCTTGTCTACAATCCTTACATGCTGGAGAAGTGAGAGAAGGGTGTCAAATTGAAGATCATCGGTAGGATAGAAGAAGGCAACAATACAATCTTATATATGCAGTTCTCTTGTTGCTAATTATAAATTCAAATTTGACTTCTGATATTAACTTACTTTATAACATGTTTGCATACAGATATGGAATAATGGTAAGTACATATGAAAAGAAAACAAAATAAAAACATGGATGCAGTGTAAGGGGCCAGCCCTCCAGACAACCTCTGGCTATCCCCAGTGAAAGAAAGAAAGATAAGAGACAAGATAGGATAAGAAAAGAGTGAGCCTAAAGGGCCATCACCACCTAATGCCAGGAATGGCAATGGCCTGGTGTTCTGAGTTAATTCAGTATTTGTTACATACATTGTATTCAAATCAACAAATGAACAATCATGGAGGAAAGCAAAAAGTACATCATCCTTTACAGTATTTACTACTTTAACTCAGCTATTCTTTTACTAATTCAGCTAAGTTAGTTGCTCTTTAACTACTTATACTCTGTTATTTCTAAACTAAAGAATTGGGATGCAGTTAATGAAACAAAGAACAGAGCTTAGAAGCAGGATGTGAAAGCAAATAGCAAGTTTGACCACACACACAGTATCCACAGGAGGCAATTCAGTTTCAGGTCCCTGAGGGGCAGATAGGCTGACAGCACACCCAAGGCGGGTGTGCAGGAACTGTGTCTCTTACCTAACTCAAAGAGATTGCCCCTCTTATCAAGGACCCAGCTGTCTATGCTGTTCCTGCACACCTGGCAAGGCTCATTCAGCCCCAGAAACCTTTGTACAGGCTCTTTTGGGGAAAGGGTCAGGCCTGTAAGACATTTCTTGTCCTTTTTATTCAAGGCTTGTGCTGTCCTGTTCAACAGACTTTTGACTCCTGATATGCATTGTGGTCTCCCTGTGCACACGCTCTCTGAGATACTTACATCTTCTGTCTCTTCACAATCTGTATTCCCTAATTGTTAAAATATTTCATGAATTCTAATCCAAATAAATACTTCAAGAGGACAGCTTTGTCTGCCTCTACTTCTCAGTGAGTTCGCTCACAATGTAGTCTTATTTAGTCTAGTACCAGAAATTTTGAGAAACATAGGAAAAGTGATTACTTTTAAATAACCACGTTACTCCAAACTAAGGGATTGGCACAAGGAAGAGGAGAAAGATCAAGTGAGAATTCTGTCCACTTCACCCTAAATATCAGATGTACTCTTTATGGAATGTTTTGAGCTGTAAGAAAATTTCAAAAATTTATCCATGTGTTAATCTGCGCTCAGCAAAACACACCTCGTTTTGAGAGCTTACATATAGATATGTAGGGCTTTTTAAAAAATTTTATTTTTGACATCTTTTTTTTATTATCAAAAACTGCCCTGAGACCTCGTAAGAGCAAAGTCAGCAAAGTTAAAACATATGTAGTATAAGACCTAAATGTTTCTTAGTGAAAAATATAAACAAGTTAATGCAATATTTTAATTAGTTTCAAATTTAGTTTATTTCATTGGTCTATGGTTTATTATTCAGACTCCCATTTGAACTAGCTATAATAGGAACAACATGTACTAAGAAGGATTTGGGAAAACTCCAAGAAATCACTGAGCAAATACTCTTCTCATTTAATGGGGATCGAGTTGCCTCTTCATTGTTTCACATTGATTATGAACCCAACTCTACATTTCATCTTTGCTCTTTTCCTCTGTATGAAATCCTTTATTAATGCAGGAGATCACTAACCTTAGAGCTTTAAAAAATTTTAAAGACATTTTAAACATGTGACATTTACTGACATTTAACAATATAATAAACAACAAAGCTGTTTTTTTTTTTTCTTCTTCCTTTCTCTACTGTCTTTAGGAACTTGGCAGAGACATTTAATTTGTAGTACTTTCAACCTACAGAAAAAAAAAAAGGTGATTGAACTTTGATTTTTCCACTCAATGATCCTGAAAAAAATGCAAAGGCTTCATATGCATAAGTTAATAGACAGCTAGATATACACAGGTTTATACATGTTGTTTTTGTGCTACTAGACATCCAAGAAACTACATCGTACTGTCTGTGTAAGTCAAGTGGAACATCCGGCAAGTAGCATCATTTCCTTAATGAAGATGCTCCTAGTATTTATCATACAGGCAGACACCAATGAATGGATGGAGGCAGCATTATCTGCCCCTTATCTGCAGCTCACTGCATGCAGCTTTAATCATTTTGAGCCCGACCAATCAATCAAGTATTCCACACTCAACATGGGTGTGAGTAAGAAAAACCTTTCCGTCAACTGAGTACTTTGTTTACCCCAAGTCTGGCAGTGGGAACAGTCTGAGGACTATTCTAACACCTCACATTGACTGTGCCAAGGTGTGGCCTTGCCAGTGAGAAGAGAGACAAGAGAGGTCTAAAAATGCCAAAAGACACTTTAAGCCTTTTTACTCAACTACAAAAACAACTAAGCCCAAAGTAGTCTTCCTCATATATGTGTGTGTGTGTGTGTATACACATACATATAGTTTTGGTAGAGCCAAAAAAATTCCCATCATCTGAGGAAAGCAGATGGGTATATATTAACAGACATTAATGGGCAAGGAAGTTGAATTGTGGTATGTACTTGGTCATGTCCAATGGCTCACGACTGAATTATCACCTATATATATATATATTGCATTAGAGTTGCTGGATTTTGTGATAACACTATGTGAATCACATTGATATAATAGATAGATTCTGGAAATTAATAAATTTAATGTGTTAATGCATTTATTTTATAGAGATGAGGTATATATTAACCAGTGTGATGTAAGTATTCCTAATTCTATATGAAATAAGCACATTGTACCCCATAAATGCATTAATGTATACATGATCTATGTGTTTATGATTTAACAAAAAATTATTTAACAAATGAAATGTGTTAATAAATTTAATAAATTAATAAATCAGAAGTTAACATGTCTTCTATTATTAAAAATATTATATCAAATTTGTAAGTTGTAATTTATTAATGTATTTACGCAGCCTACAGCAGTAACACTTGCTTACTCTTAATCAAAATTTTTTTTTTTTGTTTGAGACAGAGTCTCAAGCTGGGTAGAGTGCCATGGGGTCCTCACTCAGAGCAACCTCCAACTCTTGGGCTCAAGCAATCTGCTTGCCTCCTTTTTCTACTTTTAGCAAAGATAGGGTCTCACTTTTGCTCAGGCTGGTCTTGAACTCATGAGCTCAAGCAGTCCACCCACCTGGGCCTCCCAGAGTGCTAAGATTACAGGACTGAGCCACTATGCCCGGCCTCTATTTTCTTTTATTTGTAATCATTTTTGACCTTTTAAACAAATACTTATTATTTAAAAAGTTATAATATTCCATTTCTAGCTGCTGGGAACCCCTAAATGAAGAAAATACAGTCTCTGCCTTCAAGCATTTGCATTGTTATGGAAATAGATTAAAGTGTAAACCAGAGGCAAATGGATTCTGCTTGCATTTCACTCCCAAATTATTGGTTTGTGACCATGAATTTAATTGGCACATGAGTTTATTTTTAAATAAATTAGGCAGACAGCAGAGTCGAATTTAGCTGGAAAACATTTCTTTATTGTCAATTTTTGGAGTACAGAGATAATCAAGATACCAGTTTTGAGGTAATTCTCTCATTGCTTATTTACTATTTATGTACTTAGTTGTTTTGTGCAGAAGATTTTCTGTGACAATTGCAGTATGATGTGTTTAATAGTATTTGCTTTGGAGTAAGACAGACTAAGCCACTAAACGAATTGGGTTTTCATTCATTGAGATAAGTAAAATGTCACAAAAACAAGATTTGCAGAACATATATCAGAAGTTTGTTTTTAGAAATGTTAAGCTCATGGTGGAAGAATGTTAAATTCTGGGGGACCAGCCAGTGAACCATCACATAAATGATTCTGAAATCTTTAGAGCACTGAGTGAGTGATGCAGATTTCAAAGCTCATCACATTTAAAATCACAGGAGTAAACGTATGCAGAGCAAGGAAGATAGGAGAAGAAAAGGGTAGAAGTCTGAAGACTGAACTGATATAAAGTTGGAGTGGTCAGAAAAGAGGAAGCAAACACAGCATAGAATTATTAGAAGGAGTAATCAGCCAGGCAGAGGGAGAACTGAGGAAACAGCAAACCAGAAGCAAACTGAAGAGTTGCTTCATAACGGGAGAGTGACTCAGTGATGTAGTGAATCTATGTCAAATGGGGATGGTTGCTGAAATACACGGAGGCGTGGCCAGTGGATTCAGGAGGAACCATAACAAGAACACTTTCAGTGCAGTGAGGTGAAAACCTGACTGGAGTGAATGAGATCATAAGAGAATCACAGGCAAGAAATTGAAGCAGAGACTGCAGACAACACTTGAGTTCTATGTCTTCTTTCATTAAAACTTCAATGACTACAGTGAGAATGATTTTAGTGGGCTTATGCTAATGTGCAATAAAAGTACAGATATTTCAGAAATGGTAACAGACCAGATGGGTACTGTCTACTCATTTGGAGATTCATTTTAGTTCCATTGAGCTCAATTATGACTCCCTAGTAACGTGTCTCAAAATACACATTTCATGAAAATCTTACCAAAGTGAAAAATATGTTTTATATACGTTTTATATGATGGAAAAATCGTGTAACCTTTCTTTACTATCCAGTTGAAGCATATTTTCATATTTGTTTTATTGGTTTTTATTTTTTTTGGAAGAGACTCGATTTTATTTATCTTTTTTTAAAATTTTAAGATTAAAATATGGATACAAACGATTAGGTTACATTGTTTGTGTTTGTTAGGTAATGTTCAACTTGTACTTGGGTCGCTCACCCAGAAGGTGTGTCAGGTACCCCTAACATTGTAACATTGTCCATGTTAGGTGGGGCACCCCAATTCTCTTTTCTTCTCCTTCCCCCATTTGAATTTCATTGTATCTTTTTCTTGCATGAGCATATAGTTGTTCATCTACTAGTTTCATATTTGTGTTGAACTCACTGGATGCTTGCTTTTCTGTTCTTGTGACAGTTTACTTAGAAGGATGTTCCCCAAATCCACCCAAGTAAATACAAAAGATATAAAGTCTCCATCTTTCTTTATGGCCGAATAGTATTCCATGGTATACATATACCATTGTTTATTTATTCATGAGTTGATGGGTACTTGGATTTTTTCCACATCTTGATGATTGTGAATTGAACTGTGATAAACATTCTATTGCAGATGTCCTTATGGTAAAATGATTTTTTTTTTCTGGGAAGATACTGAGGAATGGGATTGTGGGATCAAATGGAAGGTCTACTTTTAGCTCTTTGAGGATTCTCCATACTTTTTCCCAAAGGGCTGTATTAGTTTGCAATTCCACCAATAGGGTATAGGTGTTCCCTTCTCTCCACATCCATGCCAGCATCGGTAGCTTGGGAATTTGCAATATAGAATATTCTCACTGGAGTTAAGTGATACCTCAAGGAGGTTTTGTTTTACATTTCTCTGACAATCAGAGATGATAAGTATTTTTTCATGTATTGTTGGCCATTCATCTGTTTTCTTGGGAGGACCTTCTGTTCATGTCTCTTGCCCAATGATTAATTGGGTTGTTTGCTCTTTTCTTATTGATTAGTTTGAGTTCTTTGTAGATTCTAGTTATCAGCCCTTTTTCAGACTGATAGCAAGCAAATATCTTTTCCCATTTTGAAGGTTGTCAGTTTGCTTTAGTGGTTATGCCCTCAGCTGTGCAGAAGCTTTTTACTTATTACTTTTTATAATACAGTAATAATTTATCTTGAGAGACAGCATAGTTTCATAGAGTTAGAGCAGAGACCAGGTTCTTTGAGCAGTTCTGTGCCCAAATGTTTGAAGGTCACTATAGTACATACTTCATAGTGTGGTCTCAGAGGTTGAATGAGTTAATCAGGTAATATATTAAAAAGAAAATAAAACTAGACAGGCACAATCATGTGGTGCATGCCTATAATCCCAAATACTCAGGATGCTGAGGCAGGAGGATCACTTGAGTCCAAGAACTTGAGGCTACAGTGAGCGATGATCATATCACTGCATCCCAGCTAGGGTGACAGAATGAGACTCTGTCTCTAAAAAACAAACAAAGAAATAAAAAATTAGAAAAATTTCTGGCACATAGTAATGTAGTAGATAATATATTTGTTATTAATATTAATAAGTTTTAAGTGATATCTATAAATAATACATAATCAAATGAATAACAGATAGATTGGACTCGGAAGATTTGAAACGGAACTGAACTAATTTTAAATATTGTATTGAGGCTTGGCGCCTGTGGCTCAACGGGCTAAGGCTCCAACCACGTACACTTGAGCTGGCGGGTTTGAATCCAGCCTGGGCCCGCCAAACAACAATGATGGCTGCAACCAAAAAATGGCCGGGCATTGTGGTGGGTGCCTATAGTCCCAGCAGCTTGAGAGGCAGAGGCAAGAGACTTGCTCGAGACCAGGAATTGGAGGTTGCTGTGAGCTGTGATAGTGAGCACTCTATCCAGGGTGACAGCTTGAGGCTCTGTCTAAAAAAATATATATATATATTGTATTGAGAAATTGAGAAGTTCTTTGTATGCACATTTTGAGACTGTCAGACTAATTTCAATAACAAATAACTAATAAAATAACAATAATAAATTAGTGCATCTCCCTGGGAATAGATATGGAAGGCATTGCATACCTGTAAAAGTGAAGCAATATGCCATATGAGCAGTGTTTAGCACAGAGCTTGAATGAAACAAACACTAAAATGTTAGTTATTATTATTATGTTCTTCTATAGCTGATTTTTTCCTTGGTCTGAACAACTCTATACCATACTTACCTATGACATTGTAGTGGAGCCCGCTAAGTTACTCCTATTGTCATTATTTTCCTCTTTTCCTTTTTTTGGTAATAGAACCTTCTGAGTTTTAGTTAGGTCCACATCTACCCTACTAGAGACTATTATTGCTATTTTCTCTGTAATTAAGTACAATCATCTTTTTTTTTTATAATTTTATTGAATCATAATTCTGTACATTGGTGCAATCATAGGGCACGATTCATATACATTCAGAAATGTCTGTTACAGATAGCCTTCATGGCATTTTCTTGATCACTATATAAGGACATTGATACTCTACATTTAATAAGTTTCCCCAGTACCCTGCTAAGATGCACCGTAGGTGTGATCCCACCAATTGCCCTCCCTCCACCCATACAAGCCCAAATGCCCATCGACCCACGAATGATTTTCTTTCCTTTTTCTTCCACTCAGATACTGCCCTTTTCACCATCACCAGCCACCTTCAGCTATGAGCAACTTATGATGTATTGTCTATATCACAAGTCACACAAAAAAAGACAATTTTTACAAGCTAAACTACTGTACCAAAAACAAGTCGGTACTATATGGTGAAGTACAACATTGATATAATTACTCAAATCATGGTAAATTCATTTAGCTAAAATATATTTTAATAGACTATTTAGAAACCTGAGTAAAGAGTGATACTGTTGTGTGAAATGCCTTTAAGTAGCATGCACTCTTTGGCTCTCTTGCTAATAGAATTCTGCTCTGTCTTACCCTACACTTTAATTCTTCATATACAAGAATTAGCCTCATGTGATATTGTTTACTTATTTTACAAAGTCTTTCTTCCATGTAATATCATCAGCTTTTATTTCTGCTATAACTAGAATTTAGCTGATGTTTTCCAATCAGAAAGGACAAGAAAACAATAACAACAACAAAATAGGCAAGTAGATGAATCTATAGTATTTACAGTAAAATGTCAATAGGCAAGTAGATGAATCTATAGTATTTACAGTAAAATGTCCTAAGGGAAGAATCAGGATGGATTGCTCTGATGGAATTATTTTTCAAGGATCTAAGCCATAGAGAATTCAGTTGCTACCTTAGTCTCAATATATTTTATGGAAAAAAAAATTAAGCAAAATAAGGCTAAGGGATTTTATTGCACTGAAAAAAACAAAAGTTTGTTGTAAGAAACTAATGCCAAACTGCAGATGTGTTATTAAAATTTCATCAAATTCACATTTCCTTTTTCTGCCTCACCCCCTTCATCTTTGCAACACATGCATTATGAACGACCATGTGTAAAACGTACTCCAACTGTCAGTCCTTTGGGAAGATTCTGCACTCTTCTGTTTGAGACATTCTAATTCATCACTATTCAAGAAATGGCCACACATTTAGGGCCGTGTTTTACTGAGAACTGTACTATAAGTTAATAAGGGGGAGGAGAGAGGGACCTGCAAAGTCACTTCCTCCTCTACTCATTTCTATGGTAAAACACTGGGCAGTGGTCATTGTTCTTTCTCCGGATAATCAGCCACCTTCCAGGTAGACACGCAGCCATTTTTATATAAATAAAGGTAATAAATAGTAACTTATTATGTACAGAAAGATCTGAAAGCTGTGAGATTCTGACAATGGATATCCTTTGTTTTAAGTGGAGTATGAAGAAGCTTCTTTGACTTGAGCAATCAGGTTAAGCTGTTGCATGAGTTAGTGAGACTGAGCACTAGGAAGGACAAATAAACAGAGAAAAAGAGTTGGAATTGCTTTAGAAAGTCCTACATTTCAAAACAAACCATAGAAAAATGCTCATGGATTTACTGACTTGGGCATTCTGATGGAGCCTAAATGGAGATTCTGACAGGTAAGAAGAACCACACTTAGAATCACAGAGCAACTACAGGCATTACTACTAACGTGGGGGGGAACTGAGCCCTGCTGCTCCGCCCTGACCACCGCGGAAGATCTGGTTTTCTGCTGTCTACAGCAATTCTTGGCAAATCCCATCAATATCTAATACAAGTTTATGTGCCTAATAATTTAAAAAGTACATGTTCAAACACTTGCTTGGAGGCGGTAGTCAAAAGACCATGTTAGGACAGGGGAACTATCAATAGCTCAGTTGCATTTCCTGAGAACAACTATTTTCATAATGAAGCTTTAAATAGTGTGATTCGAAAAGGAATCACTCCCACCCTGAGACCCATTCCACTACAGTCAAAATTCTTACTTTTTTTGAACACGGTCCAGGTATTAGCAATAGGACCTAGAAGCCATATTGGGAAGGAAATTGCATTAGAAAATATATTGTTGCTTTCTTTTTTCCATCTGTTCCATCCTCCCTATCATCTCACCATTTCTTGCTGATATTTCTCTTGTAAGTAAAATTTGATTTGAGAAAATTGCTCCTTACCAACCTTATTGCCACTGAACAAATACATATCTTTGAGATATTAATTCAATCAACAACTACACTTACTTTGTACCTATCAAGTTTCACAAACTAATGATACAAGCTGAGAATGGCGTGGTCCTTACAGGTAGGACAGAGAGCTCACACTAGGAGAGACAGAGAAGTCGGCACAAGATTGCAACTTCATACATTTGATAGAAAGGTGTATGTCATGGGGCACACGAGGATGAGAGCATAAAATTCTTGTAGGTTGAAAATGTTGCCTGGGAGAAGCACATTCAACTCTAAGATCCACCAATGTAAGTTGGACTTCTGAGTGAAGCGAAGGGGGATTTTTTTTCCTGGGCCTTTGGAACAGTAGATTCAAAAATGCCCAAAGTCAGCAGGAATGGTTATATTCCAATATTTAACATGATTTGTATGGGTTTTGCTTAAATATCTTCATCCCCCCTCTTCACCTTTGCTCCTGTTAAAATACAAGTCCTCCCCTAGCTTTGCCTTTTGGTATTCTTTGAGTCCTTTTCTTTCTATCTTTCTCAAGGACCTTTCTCTTGCAATTAGCCCTGCTCCTTCTGTTTTATCTATTTTTCCCTCTCTGAAGTCATTTAATACATCACACATATCTGATAGTACCTATTGGAGAAGAAAATGGGAATGAAATTTCTGTAGATCCCCATGCTAAGGAGTCTGATGCATTACCCTGAGGCTGATGGGCAATAAGTAAAGGGTATTACGTGATGAAATGTCATGAAATTTGACCCCTTGAAAATATTGTCCTAGCTGCTGTGTGCAAAATCCACTGGAGGGGCCGAGACAGGCAGCATGCATACCTGTCAGAAGCTCACCTGCTTACCTAGAGAAGGCAGTGGAGACGGAGAGCAGATAGAGGTAGAGAGGCAGTAACAAGTGAGCAACTACAGAACTTCCTGATCACACTAGTATAGAGGGAGCATCTCCCAGCAAGGCTCCATGAATATGGGATGAGGAGTGCAGAATAGACAGAATTCCTCATCAGGAGGCCTCAGAAAACCACCTCAAAGAAACATATCTTCCACATGAAATGTTGTCCCTTCTTCAACATGCAGATTTCAGAAATGTCTGTGAGCCTTCTGCTTCCACTGAGATTACTTTTCTAAGCCTTAGATAAATAAATAAGCCTCACATGAAAGCTATAACCCAACTACAGCACAAGAATATGGGGACAGGGGCAAGGGAGGAGAAGGGAGAGGGGAGGATGGGCGGAGGGAGAGTAACTGGTGGTTCCACACTTACTTATGGTGCATCTTAGAAGGGTACAGGTGAAGCTTACTAAATGTAGAATGTGAATGTCTATACACAATAACTAAGAAAATGCCATGAAAGCTATGTCAACCAGTTCGATGAATATATTTCAAACTGTGTATAAAACTAGCACATTGTACCCCATGATTACATTTATGTACACAACTATGATTTAATAAAAAATAAATAAAATAAGCCCCAGAAGTGTGTGTGTGTGTGTATGTGTGCAATCCAGAACATATATATATGTATGTATGTATGTATGTATATATATATATCACACATATATACACACAGAAAAATATGTGTATACAAAGAAAAAACTGTTTCAAAATTGTAATACTCAATATATACCCTAAACAAAAGATGAATACATGTCATGTTGAGGCATCTTTTGTAACTGCAAAAGGCAAATAAGACTTGAGTGTTACAAATTTAATATAGGGATATATACATATACATCCCTGGCTGTGTCTTGAGGGGTCCAAGAGGAGAGAAGGGGAGGCAGGCTTCAGTCTGGGTAACTGTACAGACCATAACCTGCTCGTACCATCTAGAAGACGGTCAACAGACATGTATTGAGAGTTGGTGCTATCCAGCAAATCAGCAACACAAGAGGAGGCAGAGCTGGACCCAGGTGATAATCCGGTGCTCAAAGAATTAAATTGCTGGAAAATTTAAGACTTTGTGGCCTATCAAGTCCAATCTTAAAACATTGTGAGAACACATACACACACACACACATATACCACCAACAAAATATTAGGGAAAAATTTAAGGAGAAATCTCCATCAATAGTATCTATTGAATATACGAATATGAATAGTATCTATTGATTCTGTTTATACCAAGTCATATGTGTTTTAAGTTAATCGTCCTCTCTTGTTATTCTACTTTGTTGCTAACTATCCTACTCTCCTGTCTTCCCTGGAATACAATTGCTTCAAGTATGAAATAAGGTAAGTTGAATTAGAGATTATAAGTTCTAGATCACTTTCTAACTCTAAAGTTTAAGCTATCTTGATATCCAGACCAATTTTTAAACTCCAAAGAGAAAATTCTATACTCTATATAGAACCTCTGTTGTTGACCACCTCCTTACGTTGACCTAATTTTCATAGACAGGACACGCACCACATGAACATATCAATACAGTAGGCCTAGGTCCTTATGATGACCACCTCTTTGTATTGAGCAGTTTGTTACAGTCTCTTGGGTAGTCAACTTACAAAGGTTCTACTATATTTAATTTCAATAATGTCCCTGGCTCGGTGCCTGTGGCTCAACGGGCTAAGGTGCCAGCCACGTACACCTGAGCTGGTGGGTTCGAATCCAGCCCCAGGGCCCGCCAAACAACAATGACGGCTACAACCAAAAAATGGCCGGGCATTGTGGCGGGTGCCTCTAGTCCCAGCTACTTGGGAGGCAGAGGCAGGAGACTCGCTTGAGCCCAGGAATTGGAGGTTGCTGTGAGCTGTGATGCCACGGCACTCTACCCAGGGTGACAGCTTGAGGCTCTGTCTCAAAAAAAAAAAAAATGTCCCAACACTTTAAGGTAAATCACCTACCAATGCTGTGAATTGAAAGCCACCCCCCAAACTGGACCTCTCTTCTTAAGGTGTCCTCATGACTTTCTGTCTTCACCCAGGAGTAGGCCTGCGATAAGGTTTTGAGCAAGTGCTTGTTATTTGGAGGGTAAAGAAAACACCAGGGTTGGAGAAGAGAAATCAGACAAGTAAGGAAAAAGCCAGTCAAGAATGACAGCTCCCACATGGCTTACTAGAGCTTAATCACACTAGGGAATTTGGGGAGCCAGTGCTGCCCATCTGAAGGGTGAGAGCCAAGGTAGTATTACATTCTCTCCCATTAATCTTTGCTTGAGGACTGTACCCAAGGCATATCCAGCCTGCGGCACCCAAGCCAAAGTGCTCTTCTATAGCCAGAAACCGTCTTCAAGAAAAAATAAAATAGGTGTTAGCATCTGGAAATCAGGTAGCAGGCAGGGTCCCAGGATAGAGAGGCACTGTCATTGTCCGCTGTATCATACCATTGGGAATAGACCAAAAGTCTTCAAGTCTAGAACCCTAAGGACCCCCCCATCCCTGAGGAAACTGCAGGACGAGTCCTATAAAATGAAGAAGCTAGAGTTGGAAATCATGTTCCCCAGCACTCCCTGAGTAATTACATAATCGTGTATGCTACATGTATCTTACCATTAATCTTTGCCTTTTTATAAATAGTAATGAAGAGTTACACACATTCATTACGATAGGAAAGTGTTATTGTGAGCAACATATAGAGAAACAAGACTTGCTAGAATGATCTGGAAATGTTTCAGATAGTTCATCAGTGACATTCACTCGATTTCCTAGTAATTTGTTGACAAAATCATGCTGTCATATAAAATATATTTATTTCAGATTTACCTAACTTGTGGTCTAATTTGGGAATAGAAACTTAAAAGGGTAATTAGAAGTGTCACTTTTAATTTCCAAAATTGTGAAGTTAATTAAGTCATTACAAGTAACAAATCCAGCTTCCTTGGTAATTTTGCTGTTATGACTGAAACATTTCCTTATATATTTGGGATGGAGTAAACATTTTCTAATTTATTACCTACCTACATCTATTAAAGTCCCCCCAGAATAATTATACTTGGTTACTTTTCAGAAATGGGAAATAAATGATAGATTCTATCTTATTCTATTTTGAGTTTCCCTATTTCTTTTTTAGTATCATTACATGACAAGGAAATCTAACAATGCCTATAAATAGATGAATTTAAAAGGAAGATAAATTCTCATGTTTTCAATATCCTGAGATCCTAACCTAGTGCTATGAATTTAAAAGGAGGATAAATTCTCATGTTTTCAATATCCTGAGTTCCTAACCTAGTGCTTGGATGACAAGAGCTCAAACAGTTTATTAAAGTAATGTCATCAATATTCTTAACTTCTTTAACAATTTGAACTCTCATAGGCTTGTATCTGTATAAGGGATGACTGGCAGAGATATTTCAGTTCCAAAAAGTCCAGCAATCATTTCTACAAGTGTAATTAAAGAAGGAGTGATTTGTTATGTAATTCTCACATTAGACAGGTCTGTCAAGCTAACAAGTGGCATAATCATGGCTTATCCTAGGTCAAACTGTTTAAAAAGTTCTTGGTTTTATGTATAAACACACACATAGACACACTATGTATAGATAATATATAGATAAATGTGTATATATTTACATATACTTGTATACTTTTATATATTTTCTACCCAGAATTTGTGAACATGACCTTACTGAGGAAGGGGAATTGCTATGGTGTGTATGCTAGTGTTTCCCCAAAATTCATGTGTTTGCACTTAATCCCCAGTGTGATATTACGAAGCAATAGAATAGAACCTTCGGAAAGTAATTAAATCATGAAGACTCTACTCTCATGCACATATAGAGCTTGAGGGAGCTCCCAGTTTCTTCTACCAAGTAAGGACACAGAAAAATGAGCCATCTGTGAGAAATAGGCCTCCCAGACACTCAATCTCCATCTTGGGCTTCCCATCTTCCAGAACTATAAGAAATAAATTTCTGTTGCTTATAAATTACCCAGTGCATGGCATTTTGTTATAACAGCCCAAACAGATGAAGACAGAAATTAGGGCCAAGAAGCAGGGTGCTGCTATAACAAACACCTAGAAGTGTGGAAGTGCAGTTGGGTCTGGCTAATGAGTAGAGACTGGAAGAGCTTTGAAGTGAGTTGCCATCGTAGATGGACCTCTAGGTGATTCTGGTAAGACTCAGAAGAAGGGGAGAGCTACAGAGAAAGTCTCAATTTTTTTAGAGATGAACTATGTGGTCAAAAGCAGAATTCTGGCAGAAATATAAGCAATAAAGGTGATTGTGATGGTGTCTCAGACAGAAACATCACAGAACACACTATTGGGAAATGGAGGAAAAGTGATCCTTGTTATAACATAGAACTTGTCTAAACACATTCATTTCCTAGTGTTTTGTAGAAGGAGAAACTTATGAATGACAAAGTAGGACACAGGATGAAAGTAATCTCTAAGCAAAGTGTTCAGAGTTCACAGTGGCTTTTGTTGAGCACTTAACATAGGTGGGTAAATGCAAGAAAAGAAAAGCAAATAGCATGTGAAATTTATAATCAAAAGGGAAGCAGAACCTAATGATTTGGAAAGCTATATTATAAAGAATGAAAAAGAACACTAAAGATGTGGCCAAATATCTTTTGTTAAAAAGATCAGTTTGGCATTGCAGAAGCCTAGTTCTTTATAAGTAGCAGTAGTGTCCAAAATGAGGGATGCTTATGGACATGAATGCTCGTCCAATTCACCATCAAGCTGAAAATTTATACATGTAATAAAAAGGTAGTTTCATAGCTTAAAAAAATCAAAATTAAAGTAAAATAAAATAAGGAAAATTTATAAATAAAAATAAATAATTGGATATTATCTGGGACCTGGAAATTTAATATTTTTAAATGTTCTTGTTATCAGTTGGCTGACTTTTTGTTTAATATACTGTGAGGGCCCAAAAAGGGGGTCCAAACCAGGCTTAAATGTCGAAACACAGCCTGGGGACATCTACCCACCTCCTCCCAGCACAGAGAAATAATTTTCCGGATTGACCCCTCCCCTCCCTTGCACACTCCCTGTTGC
>CAUYON010178561.1:0-86146 GCA_963573935.1 Arctocebus calabarensis
TCACCCTCAGTAGAGTGCAATGGAGTCACAGCTCACAGCAACCTCCAACTCCTGGGCTTAGGTGATTCTCTTGCCTCAGCCTCCCAAGTAGCTGGGACTACAGGTGCCCGCCACAGCACCCAGCTAATTTTTGATGCAGTTCAGCTGGGGCCGGGTTTGAACCCGCAGCCCTTGGTATATGGGGCCGGCGCCCTACTCGCTGAGCCACAGGCGCCACCCTAGGAGGTATTTTAGGTCATTAGAGTCAGTGTTTGCCCCTCAATTGAAACTTCACAGTATCACAAGTTCCTCACTGCTCCAGTAAGGGGCTGGAGCTTTCAACTACCATGGTCTGCGTTAATATTCTAGTATAACTAAATTATCTTGCACAGAATGAAGTTGGACTCCTGCTTTTGTGGAGTGATAAAACCTATCTAATACTATATATAAAAATTAATTCAAAATTGAGATCAAAAAGACCTAAAACATAAGAACTAAAATTATCAAACTCTTAGAGGAAATCAAAAGAGTAATTGTTCATGACCTGTGATTAGGTGATTAAAGCACAAATGATAACAGAAAATACAGATCAATTAGACCTCATCAAAATTAAAAACTTTATGTTTCAAAGAATACTATGAAGAAAGTGGAAAGACAGAACGGGAGAAAATATTTGCAAATCATGTCTCTGTTAACGACCAGAGTCTTACAAATCAACAATAAAAAGACAACTCAATTTTAAAGGTCAAAGGACTTGCACAGACATTTCTCTAAAGAAGACACACAATGGCTAATAAGTACATAAAAAGGTACAAAGCAGGCTCAGCGCCTATAGCTCAGCAGCTAGAGCTGGTGGGTTCGAATCCAGTTTGGGTCTGCCAAACAATGACAACTACAACCAAAAAATAGCTGGGTGTAGAGGTGGGCACCTGTAGTCCCAGGTATTTGGGAAGCTGAGGCAAGAGAATTGCTTAAGCCCAAGAGTTTGAGCTTAAACAAAGCTGGGACGCCACAGCATTCTACCCAGGGCGACATATTAAAACTGTCTCAAAAAAAAAAAAAAAGGTACACAGCATCATTAGTCATCAGGAAATGCAAACCAAATTATAATGACATACTACTTCAAACAAATTAGGATAGCTATAATCAAGAGAGCAGACAATAAAAAGTGTTGATGAAGAAGCAGGGAAATCAGAACCCTCTCACACTGCTGCTGGCAGTGGTACACCCCTTGGACAACAGGCTGGCAGTTCCTCAAACTTAAAGCTACCATACAACCCATCAATTCCACTCCTGCATGACCCTTAACAACATGGGTTTGAACTATGCAGATCCACTTAATATATGGATTATTTTTTCAATAAATATATTGGAAAATTTTGTGGAGATTTGTGATAATTTGAAAAATTTACAGGCTGGGTGCCTGTGGCTCAAGCAGCTAAGGCACCAGCCACATACACCTGAGCTGGCAGGTTCAAATCCAGCCAGGGCCTGCCAAACAACAATGACGACTGCAACCAAAAAAAAAAAAAAACTACCCAGGCATTGTGACAGGTGCCTGTAGTCCCCGCTACTTGGCAGGTGAAGGCAGGAGAATCGCCTGAGCCCAGGAGCTGAAGGTTGCTGTGAGCGCGACAACTTGAAGCTCTGTCTCAAAAAAAAAAAAAGAAAAATTTACAAACTGACAGACAGACAGAGTCTCAGTCTGTCACCCTGGGTAGAATGCCATGGTGCCATAGCTAAGAGCAACCTCAAACTCTTGGGCTTAAGGGATACTCGTGCCTCAGCCTCTTGCGTAGTTGAGAGTATAGGCACCCACTACAATGTCCTCAATGTCTGGATGAGACAGGGTCTCACTTGTGCTCAGGCTGGTCTCCTGAGCTCAAGGGATCCACCTGTCTCGGCCTCCAAGAGTGCTAGGATTACAGATGTGAACCACTGTATCCAGCTGGAATACATAAAAAATTAAGAAAAGGGTCATAAATGCATAATATATACACAAGCAATAGTCTATTTTATCATTTACTACCATAAAATACACACAAATCTAATAGAAGCTTATGCTTACATGTACAGACCATATATGTCGCCATTCATTCAAGAGACATGAAAGCAAACAAAGATACAGTATTAAATTATCACTGCATAAAATTAACTGCAGTACATATGGCACTACTGTAATAATTTCATAGCCATCTCCTGTTGCTATTGCAGTGAGGCCACGTGTTGTGGGTATCCACTTAAAACACTGAGTGATGCTAATCATCTCTGTGAGTGTTCATCTCTCTAGTAAACTACATATCGCTGTAAAAAGGAATCTCTCACAGTTCTTACATACTTATCATCATGTTCAGTTCAATACCAGAAACCCTGAATAACACCAGGGGATCCACACTAGTGATGGGTATACTACTGGTGCTGGAAGTGCTCCCAAGAAGCAGAGAAAAGTCACGAAACTACACGAAAAAACTGAACTGCTTGATATGTACCATGCATTGAGGTCTGTGGCCTGCCGATTCAGACAATTCATCTTATAAATAGACAATGTAAACTTGCAGTATTGATAAACACAATACAGCATTATACATGGATTTTCTCCTCCTTGTGATCTTCTTAACGAAATTTTCTCTAGCTTACTTTATTGGACGAATATAGTATATAATACAAATAACCTACAAAATCTGTTAGTCAAAAGTTTATATTATTGGTAAGGCTTCCAGTCAATAGCAGTAGTTCTGGAGGAGTCAAAATTATATGCTGATTTTCAACATGGGGGTCGGGGGGGGGGAGTGGTTGGTGCCCCTAACTCCGACATTGTTCAAACGTCGACTGTATATACAACTGAAACTGTACGTCCGTACAAAACCTTATAAACCTCATGGCAACATTGTTCACAGTGATCAAGAATTGGAAATAGGTGGCGCCCATAGCTCAGTGGGTAGGGTGCTGGCCACATGCACCAAGGCTGGTGGGTTTGAACCCAGCCTGAGCCAGCTAAACAACAATGACAACTACAATAAAAAAAAAAAAAAAAATAGCCGGGCTTTGTGGCAGGTGCCTATAGTCCCAACTACTTGGGAGGCTGAGGCAAAAGAATCGCTTAAGCCCAAGAGTTTGAGGTTGCTTAAGACTCTGTCTCAAAAAAAAAAAAAAAAAGGAATTGGAAATAACCTGAATATCTACCAACTGATGAATAGATAAAAAAATGTAGTATATCCACACAATGGAATATTACCCCAAAATTTAAAAAGCATGAATACTGATACATGCTACAACAGGGTGAACCCCAAAAGCATTATGCTAATTGAAGAAGTCTAACCCAAAAGGCCACATGTTGTACAATTCCATTTATAGGAAATGTCCAGAATGGGCAGCTCCAAAGACACAGAAAGTAGATTAGTTAATGTGAGGGTCTGGAGGGAGGGGACAAAGGACAGCGATTGCTAACAGTGAATAGTTTTAGGGGTGATGAAAATGTTCTGGAATGAGTGGTGATGGTTGCACAACTCTGTGAATATACTAAAACCACTGAATTGTACACTTTAATAAACAGGTGAATTGTATGGCATGCATGTGAATATCTCAATAAAATAAATAAATGGGATACATTTTTTCATCCATTAAAGAAAAAAAAAATATCTTGCAGAATACTTTTGGAAATAAGCCGGAACCTTTATATCCAACTGGCATCCCCCAAACAACGGTTCCCAACCCTAGCCACTCACTGGAATCACTCAGAGAGCTTTTAAAAACACACAGATGCTTGGACCTCCTTCCCAGAGATTATGATTTAATTGGTCTGGGGTGGAGTTTGAGGACTGGTATTTTTCAAAAGCTCCCCAGTTGATTCTAATGTGCAGCCAGAGTTGAGAACTGCTGCCCTAGAATTTGAGCTTTTAAAAGAGTCCCTGGTGTTGGTTTAGATATCTGTCATTTTATCCTTTCTCATAAACATGAGACAAACAAAATTTTAAATGGCTCATAGTTTCTGGTTGTTGGAACTTAGTAGAAGTGGGATTTTATTTTATTGTCTCTTCCACTTTTTTTTTTTTTAGATCAGCAGATTGCCATTTTATAGACAGAGAATCTTAAGTGCAAAATGGCTAAGACACATCCTGAGGTCACCATTGTGAGTTGGGGCAGGAATCGAATTACAATTTCTTCCTTGGGAATCTAACTTGGTTCTTTTTCTTGTTAACTCCCATTGAACCATCAGAGACTTTGGGAACCCCCACTCAGCATAGGTGGTAGGGACAGGAAGCACCCTGTCCCTGGCAGAAGAGAAGGAAAAGGGGCCACATGGTCTGGGAACAGCAAACTTTCAAGTCCACCTTCTAATTTGATGAAATGGAACCTCCTCCTTTTTTTTCTTCGCTGGTCTGGGAAGATAATGTTTTTGTCTCATTCTTATCTCTGGGAAGCCACCCTAAAATGCTCACTTACTTGGACCACTACTTGTCTTATTTTCACTATTTTCCCCAAATCTGAGAAACTGACTTCAGTTTCTCATTAGGCTCCCCATTCCTTTCAGAGCCCCAAAGCTGTTTCTTTCTTTCTTTTTTTTTTTTTTGTAGCAACAGAGTCTCACTTTATCGCCCTCGGTAGAATGCTGTGGCATCACACAGCTCACAACAATCTCCAACTCCTGGGCTTAGGTGATTCTCTTGTCTCAGCCTCCCGAGTAGCAGGGACTACAGGTGCCCGCCACAACGCCCGGCTATTTTTTTGTTTTGCAGTTCGGCCGAGGCCGGGTTTGAACCTGCCACCTTTGGTATATGGGGCCGGCGCCCTACTCGCTGAGCCACAGGCGCTGCCCCCCAAAGCTGTTTCTTTGGCAAAGTCATGGCCAGCAAGAGTTGTTTATTAGCGTATTTGTGGGAGGCTGTCCAGGCCTGAAACCAGCCTCAACCCATGGGAAATTCTCCCCAGATCAGAGGCCCTTCCAGGCCCCTGAGATCAGAGGTAAAGGAGCCACAGCACCTTTTGCTGGGCTTGGGACCCCTTACCCTCCTTGAGGAACACACATAGTGGTGGTTGAGTTCTAATTCTGTTGAGTAAATGCTCAACAATATTCTACGCAGTTCCCTGGCTCCTCTACCCCACTTTCTCACTCACTCAGCTGTTTTATAAGCTGAATTCTAATCTGAGTTTCTTCACAATGTCGCCTTTCACTAAAAGCTAATAAAACCCTAAACGGGAAATTCAGGAGTAGTGGTGATGCCACGTGACTGTAACTGAAGGTTGTTGGTCAACTTGATTTGGTTTTTACGCTTGTGCACCATCTAGGGGCTTCAGTCCCCCACCCAACTTTGCAGCAATAAAGAAGGTCTTTGTCTTTCCTTGTCCTGAATGTGAGTCTTGAACCTTTCTGAGGAGGCCTGCAGGCGACTGCACGCAGCCCCAGACAGCCCCCTGCATCCTCCCTGCCTTTGCTACCCCCACCTCGCTCCACGCTGTGGACAGGGGCACTGGCTCTGCACACTCAGCAGCCACCTCTACAAAGAGCCGGGGGGCCAGACTGCCCTGGCTGCAGGCAAGCTCCCCTGCCCCGCACCCCGAACTCTGTGTCACTCCTGCCCCAGACCGGGCCACTCTGCATATCCAGGAGGCTCTTAGCACAGACAAATTTTTCATTAATGAGCAAAATCTCCTGGAAATCTCCAACATAAAAGTCAGATAAATCAAAACGAAGAACCAAGGTGTTCTGCTGCCTCTTGTCACCCATGGGGAGTTTTATCAGCCACGTCATCTACTAATTTATTCCCAAATTTTGTTTTGATTATAGAGGACTGAAAGAAATGTTGATTTCCACAGATAAGTGGCAGCAAATACTAACAGGCTTCTCAGTAGCTGCTGTTTGATCTTAGGATGTCTTTAGTTAAATCAGTCTCCCAGGGAGCCTCCTGCCTGTTTGTCATTTTGCCTATTTGTGTCTCCCCATCCCCAAATCTTAATACGACAGGGATACAGTGTATCTGTTTAGGAACAGAGGCCCTTTGAAAGTCACGTGCCACTGTCATAGCGAGATTTTTTCACCCCTCTTAGGGGCAATACTGACCCCACAAGAATCAATAAAATGATACTATCTGGAACAATAGGAACCTGTTAACATAGTGTTTGCCCAACACTGTTCTAAACACTTCACCTACATAGGACGTACTCATTTAAGCCTTGTAAAAACGATTACATCCTCATTTGATAGATGAAGAAAAAGAGGTACAGGCTCAGCACCCATAGCTCAGTGGTTAGGGCGCCAGCCACGTACACCAGGGCTGGTGAGTTCGAACCTGACCTGGGCCTGCTAAGCAAACAAGCAACAAAAAAATAGGCCAGAGTTGCGGCAGGCGCCTGTAGTCCCAGCGACTTGGAAGGCTCAGGCAAGAGAATCACTTAAGCCCAAGAGTTTGAGGTTGCTGTGGGCTATGATGCCACAGTACTCTACAGAAGGTGACAAAGTGAGACTCTGTCTCAAAAAAAAAGAAAACGAGGCACAGAGATGTTAGACAATTTGTCCCAGGCCACACAGGGGGCACGAGACAGAGCTGGGAGGCTTCACATCCTGAACCACTAGGCAATCGTGCTTTCCCATACTGAGCAACTGCTTATGTTTCCTCATCACAAATGCAAAACTCAGAAAAGATGCACTCAAAATTTGCGCTAGTGTGAAGCCACCATCATGTGACAGTTCCACCAGGCAACATGTCACACATTAGCAACCGGCCACTGAGTTTCTACGATACCTGAACCAAGACAACCACAGGCATATGTGAGCATCTGGACAATGGTCTGAGGGGAGACATACATGTGCCTGAATATTTAGCACAACGGGGCTCAGTTACAAGCTTCCTAACCAATACCACATTTACAAGAAACTCCAACACAGATGGAGAGTGGCCAGGGACTTCCATGTCCCACCTCGAGCCACCCTGGCAGTGCCAGTTCACATACTAGTGGTCGCCAGTATGTTGAATTGTGGAATATTTAATCAAGTGTGTTGTATTTGTGTTTCGCATTTTTAGATGTTGGGGATAAAGTTTTTCCAAAATAACCAATTCCACCCTTTGGAAATCCCCCTGAAGCACTGGATCCGCAGCAGAGACTCCCCTGACATTCATTGTAGGACTCTCAGGGCTGACCGGGAGTGCTCAGCTCCTACCCTCCAACCCTATGGCCCACTTCTCTGAGCCTCATGCTTTCCTACCTGGTACCAAGCCAACCCAAATCTAGAAGCAGCACTAGTTTTGGTGTTTTTATCTTAATTTTTCTTATTTTTTTAAAAGAGACAAGGTCTTGCTGTGCTGTTGCCCAGGTTAGTTTGGGACTCCTAAACTCAAAGGATCCCGCCTCCCAAGGTGTGCGTCCTCGTGGGTGGCAATGCAGTACTAGTTGCTAAACCCTCTGGGCCTGAGAGCTATAGTTCTAGATCTAATTTTTGCCTCTATTTCAGATATAACCCCAACTCTGAACAAGATCACATACGATTGATTGGTCCACACCTCTCAGGTGCCTCTGAAAACAGGCCAATTTTCTGTCCATACTCCCCACCTCCCAGAGAAGGGTGTTCCCTTGACTTCCCACCTGTGCGTGTGTTCATGCTTGCTTTCTTCATATTTGCTGATCTTTTATTTACTGAATGCCTGCTATCTGCCAGCAACTGAGGAATCAAAGCAAATACAAACGCAATCATATACTTTTCTGGTATTACAAAGTAGAAAGAAAAGGGGGGGATCACTTAGAGTGGGGGCAGCAAGTTGAAACTGTCTAAGTGAGGAGTGAGGGTAACCATTCACAATCCGCCACCATTTGCAATCTGAAAGCAGGCCAGCACGGCTAGGGGTGCAGGGGGCTGGGGAGGATGCTCGCTTCTCCTCCCCATCCAGGCAGGCAGCCGGGAGAGGGGGCTAAGGAGTGGGGATGCTTTGCTGGGTGACCAAAAGCAAGGCAGTAACCCTTTCTCAAGGTTAAATAAATTTGGAATTACATCGACTACCCCAGTTGAAGGTGGTTATTAAATGCAGCAACCCACCAGACGCTGCGATCCTTGACATTTCCTATTATGTCGGAATATCCCAGAGCTTTATAAAGTCCTAATGCCTGGGACCTTAACATAGGATGCCTTAGCATAGCCTGGGCATCCTGAATTGTCCAAGCTACCGGCTGGTTCTAACATGCATCTGGGATGAGAATCTCTGCCATAGAACACCAGCAGAGTGCTTAGTACAAGGCAAATGCTCAAAAAAATAGAAGCCAGGTATGGTAGCTGGTGCCTGTAGTCCCAGCTACTTGGGAGGCTGAGGCAGGAGAAATCACTTGAGCCCAGGAGTTTGAATCTCGTCTGAGCAACACTGGGAGACCCCATCTCTAAAATTAAAGTATATATATGAGCTGCTACCATTAATAACGTCTCTGGCCTCTCCCTTCTACACAGCTTTTATAATGTTCAAGCTTTTAATCAGATTATCTTTTAGTCTTTCAACCATTACTCTTGTACAGATGACTTTTGCTACAAAACTATAAAAACTGCTGAATAGACACATTCATAGAAACAGAAAGCAGAATGATGGTTGCTGGGAGGGGGACAGTATTGTTTTGTTTGGGACGTGAATTGATAGATACAGAGTTTCCTTTTGGGATGATGAAAAGAGTTCTGGAGAAGGATGGAGGTGAGGGTCACAGGATAATTTGCACCTGAACTGTACACTTCAAAATGTGTAGAATGGTGAATTTTGTGTTCCGTGTTTTATCACAGTGTTTTAAAAAACTGCTTAAAAATACTATTTGCTTATATGCAAAATGTCTTTAAAGGTCCATAGAATATATATTAAAAAAATGTTAACTTGGAAATTAAATTTATATTTTTCCATTTCTCAGGCTCCAATGAGTGATTTTCTGTGAGTGCCGTGAGAGGATCTTATGTGTGCCACAAAAATGTTTAAAGATCACTAATTAAATTATTTTTGAAAGAAGTTCAAAGCACAGTAACTATGTTCTTTTTTAAACTTTTTTATTGATCAATATAATCTAAGGGTCCCACAGAAATTTAACTACAGGTTCAAATGTGCCATGAGATACAATAGATTGAAAAACACTGATCTAATCCAACAGAAATGCCACACCTGTAGGTAAAAACACATGTACAAGTATGTTCAGTAGGGCATGTCCCAGTGGGACAAAATGCAATAAACAACCTAAAAGTTCCTCACCTGGGGAGTTGCGAAACAAGTCCAGGTCCATCCCGAGAATATCATGCAACCATCAAGAAGAATGAGACGATCTGTCTAAGTAGACACAGAAGGCTCCAATGAAAATAAACTTATGGGAGAGACACTTAGCCCCCTGGCAGCTGAACTCCTCGAGTTTAGGAGTCCCAGTGCTATATGAGTCCTCATGGGAGGCAGGCTCTACCTCCCACTCTGGAAGCTGAAAATGCCAGCAACACACTGGTACAGTGTCCTCACCATTCTGGTTTAGTGACTATTGTGACCGTGCTCTGGGTTGCTGCCTGGTTTCCATAGCTTTAGCTTACAGTCTTCCCACAGAGGCTGGAAACCACTCCAATGTCCTTTGAAGAAATCCCTTTTCTGCTTATCTCGGTCAGTTGTTATCTATTGCTTGTAACTCTGATACTCAGAGTAGGAAACTTTATAGTTTTTAAGAAAGAAAATAGGTCCTTTTATGTCTACAGCTAACATTTCTGGACACATACTATGGGCAGGCACTGTACTAGGCTCCTTTCATGCACCGACAACCTTATCAGGTCTAAACCATTATTCTCCTCATTTTACAGATGAGAAAATGGAGGCATAGAAAAAGGTAAGTAGTTTGCTCACAAAGTTACAAGGTTTGTTGGTAGCAGAGGTGGTTGAACCCTGGTGCCCTGGCCCCAGAGTCCACAGTCCCAGCCACCACCCTATGCTGCACACTCTGAAAAAGGACTTCAAGGAGAAGGATGGTCCACACCTGTCATCTTGTGGGGGGGTGTCTAGGGGACAGGGACTGAAGGAGGCCTCCGATGTGTTCCTTTTGTTTGTTCTGAATCCTTTGCAAGAAGAATTATTCATGTATTACTTTCAGATAAAGCAGCACTTTTGCAGTCATTAAACTTGAACCAGTATTTGCAAACCAAAGGCCGTTGTAACTGAGTGGTAGCTTCTACCACTACCCAAGGACTCGAGAGGGACTCCAAATCTCATGCCAGGGGTTTCTTTGATTCTTCTGCAATCATCCACTCCCTGAGTGCCTACTGTGACGTGGCACACACTCCTGGTTGTAATGACACAAGCTATTTACCCTGAGCTCTAGGGCACCTGGGAGCACACATTCTGGGCGGCACCCTGGTCATACCTATAGGAACTTATAATCATGCTTTGCTTGGGTCTCCCTGTCCATCCACCCTACTTAATTCTCTTATCATTTCCATTTTCCAAGGCCCACATTAGAGATATTTCTCCTGGTGGCCTGAGTTTCTTCTCTTCTCTTGGCTAAGGTAAAACCTCCTGAATCCCAACGTGGCAATACCCCTGGAGTCTGTCCGCAGCATCATTTCCTGAAGGTAGTCCCTTTTGTTCTGGTGGGAAGGCACCAAGTACCGGTGACTTTCCTACTCGGTGTATTTACCTTCTTCTCCTGTCTTCACTCAGGCCTCATCATCCTTCCACTCCCAGGGGTTATCGACCTGCTAGTCACCCATCTTGTCACACTAACCTCCTCACTACCGCACACAGGCTCACAGGAGCCCCAGCCATGTGAGGGATTTTTTTCTTAACTTTAAAATTTTGAAAAAATTTCAGACTTATAGAAAAGTTGCAAGAGTAGCAAAGTGAACACCCATATACCCTATACCTAAATACTCCAAATGTTGACATTTAATTACATTACTGTATAACTACTCCATAATTTTAGCTTCTTATTTTTTCACTTTCACTGAATTGTCTCTATCCCTGGAGAAGCCAAGGGTTGTGAAGCCAAAGGGAGTGTGAGCGGTAGAGAGAGGTAGTCTCTCTCCACGTGTATCTTTCTCTCTGAACCATTTGAGGATTAGATGCACAAATGACACCCCCTTAACCTCTAACATTCCAGTGTGTACTTCCTAAAAGAAGACATCCTCTTACGTTACCAGTTGACCTAATCAGGAAATGACCATTGATACAAGCAATCCACAGACTTTATTTGAATATTGCCATTGTCCTAACAATGTCATTTAGAGCAAGAATTTTAAAAAGCTCATTGTCAGGATCCTATCCAGACGCCATATTTAGACTCTAGACCTCGCCTAAGACCTTGGCTCCCCATCTGTGTTAAGAGCCCTGGACGGAGAACTGTTACTCTCCACCCAGACTGGACAAATAACTTTCCCCCCTGGGATTCATCCTCCATCGTGCATGAGTTTAAAAGGACAGAGAAGCCTCGGGCACTTTAGCCTGAGTGGTCTATGAATCTAAGGTGGTCAGCCAGTAGGGCCACACTACCTTTGGCTTCACAACCCTTGGCTTCTCCAGGGATAGATACAATTCAGTGAAAGTGAAAAAATAAGAAGCTAAAATTATGGAGTAGTTATTCAAATCAGTCAGAGCTCTACATGATCGACATGGCTTACGTGCATTTTCTCATTTAATCTCCACTGTTTCCACTGTTGATCCCATTTTGCAGATGAGATTGAGGGCTTTAGTAATTTGCTCAAGGTTTTTCCAATGCTTTAATTTAACATTAGAAATACGGAGAGTAGGAAACACACGTCACCTGCAAGATGACAGATCTTCCCTAGGCTGAGATAAGGCCCCTTGATAGAGGGAAGTAGAAACTCTGAATAGAGATTACTGCCCCATCCAACTAGATCTGTACACAGCTAGGACACCCTGGTCCTAGGCAGCACAGAGTTCCTAGGCAGAGGAGAAACAAATTCTAGGATTATAATGAAAACAAAATTGCATCAAGTTCCATACTGCAAAGCTACTTCTCTTGGTGACCTGAAGTTCAAGTTGTGCCCCCTTCCTATGAAAAGCTTTATCCTATGGATCTGAATCTAGGAAGCTGGCCATACCAGTGAAGAAGTCAACTTCTGTATGTATTAAATTCAATAGTTCAGAGCCCACATTAGGCATCAAAACCTGACTAATCCTATGAGAAGTGCTATCCCTTTTCATAGATGCGGAAGTGGAGCTCAGGCAGGGTTTACGAGCATAGCCTGGACTGAGCAGACACCCGGAGCCTGTGAGACCTGGAGCAGTACATGTGCCTAAGAAGCTGGTGGCACCAGTTTGAAACCAATGTCATATTAAGTGGGGGACCCATATCCCTCCCTTAGCTATGGTAGCTGTGGAGCAAGTTAACTCCTTCCTTGGAAGGCAGGCCACACAGTTATTCCCCATGGCACATGATAGGTGGGAAAGCTTCTCTATACCTTTCAGCATCGATATTATCACCACTTGACTGCTGGCAGCTTGCAAAGTGTTTCTGTGTTGTGTTATGGTTTTCTCCAACTAAAGTGAGGCTCTTAAAAGAATTCTTTTTTTTTTTGTACAGAGTTCACTTTATTGCCCTTGGTAGAGTACCGTGGCATCACACAGCTCACAGCAATCTCCAACTCCTGGGCTTAGGCGATTGTCTTGCCTCAGCCTCCCGAGTAGCTGGGACTACAGGTGCCCACCACAACGCCTGGCTATTTTTCTGTTTTGCAGTTCGGCCGAGGCCGGGTTTGAACCCGCCACCTTTGGTATATGGGTCGGCGCTCTACTCAGTGCTTAAAAGACTTCTTGAAGATGCCTACTATGGCACTGAGGATGTGTTTCCTTTTCTTCCTTTTTTCTTAACAATTAAAACTGAGGTAGAAATTATGAAGATACTTTGGTTCACCGCACCAGAGTAATTAATGTTGGCAGCAGCCTCACCTCCGTTGCTAAGATAGCCCACTTCCTGTAGCTTTGCCACTCATCTTGGGAAGCCACTTAACATTTCTGAGTCTCAAGTATTGCACCTGTAAGAGGGAATCATAATCTTGGCCACCTTAAAGTGCTCATAGCACTTACAATGCATACACAGAGGGTGCCAAAAACATATAGAGAGTTTAAGAAAGGAAAAATCTGTATTTAAATTGTAATACTCATTATACACTGATAACAAATGAAGAATACAAATTACACTGAGCACCTCTTGTAATTTTTTTTTTGTAGAAACAGAGTCTCACCTTATTGCCCTCAGTAGAGTGCCATGGCATCACACAGCTCACAGCAACCTCCAGCTCCTGGGCTTAGACGATTCTCTTGCCTCAGTCTCCTGAGTAGCTGGGACTATAGGTGCCCGCCACAACGCCTGGCTATTTTCTTGTTTTGCAGTTCGGCCAAGGCCGGGTTTGAACCAGTCACCTTCGGTATATGGGGCCAGTGCCCTACTTGCTGAGCCACAGGCGCCACCCTTTTTTTTTTTTTTTTTTTTTGAGACAGCCTCAAGCTGTCACCCTGGGTAGAGTGTTGTGGCATCACAGCTCATAGCAACCTCCAACTCCTGGGCTCAAGTGATTCTCCTGCCTCTACCTCCCAAGTAGCTGGGACTACAGGCGCCCACCACAACGCTCGGCTAATTTTTGGTTGCAGCCGTCATTGTTGTTTGGGGGGCCCAGGCTGGATTTGAACTCACCAGCTCAGGTGTACGTAGCTGCCGCCTTAGCCTCTTCAGCCACAGACGCTGAGCGGCACCTCTTGTATTTGTAGAAGTCAAACGTGACTTGAGTACTACAAATTTAATAATTTTTTTTTCTTTTCTTAAAATGTGTATATTTTCTTTGGCACTCAGTGTGTATACATAGTAACAACCACTGAAGTCAAAGGAAATATTAGATAAAAAGCACTTTGCCCAATAAATAGAAGATTCTCCTACTACTTTTACTATGATGACTGTTGCTATTACTGTGATCATCAAACACAATTTTGTAAAACTGGGGAACATAAAGGCTCTTTTGGCATCAGGAGCCTGACCCATGGCAGGGACATAAGCCAAAGCTAAGGGCCAGAGTTTTGGGGAGTATTGCTGCCAAACTAGTATAAGCGGTAGAGAATCAATTAAATCCTCACCCTAAACCCCACATCTACCACCAGCTGGTGACAAGTCAGCCCCCAGGGACTGCCCCTTCTTGCAAACCTCTGTGGAAGCCCTGGTGCTCCTCACAGAGCCTCTCAAATTCCAGATGCAGAGGTCAGGCCACCAAAAGGCCCTTCTCTATGGCCACTTCCCACCTTCGAAATGCCCTTTATCCTTTCAGGATAGGTGATCCCAGTCTTTTCAGTAAGTCCACCACACCCCAAGAGGCAGAGAATTCTGTAACCTCTTTAAGGGAGTGTGAAGTACATCTGTGTGCCCTGGGGCTACGTGGAAAGAGTAGCAACTTAATTCATTCCTTCAATAGCACTTGCTGAGTGCCTCAGGTATGCAGGACTATCAAGATAAAAAAGACAAGGTCTCTACTCTTAAGCAGGGGACCACTGGGGTGTACACAAAGAAAGCTCAAGGTCACAGCCAAAGATAAGCTCTAGCAAGCCAGAGCCTGCTCTTTCCTCCTGCTTACTACAAGGCATTCCCACTCCCCTTCCAGAGCCCCCAAGTGCACAGAATGAACGAACCCCAAATGGCCGTCCTGCATCACCCCTCTGGGTTCACCCCTGGGCTCTGGGCTCCTGTGAACAACTGGGGCTCCTGGAGGCAGGCCGAGTGGGCGCATTCCCATGTGCAAGGCCCGCAGCGCCCCTCTCAGCTGATTGTGTCCAGGCGGCCCGGGGGGCTTGGCGGCGCATGAATGCCCCTGAATGGGCCCTTTCAGGCTGATGGACAGGAGCTGAAAGCTGCACACACACAAAAGCCACTGGGCAGCCAGGAGGGCTCCAGCCCAGGGTTTGCCCACGGGAAGGGAGGCCATCCCACCACAAAGAGCAGTGGGAAGACTTCTCTACTTCATCAATGGCATCCTCTGGCCGCCAACTGTACAGCACAACCCCCTCCCCCACGATGGCGGTAACAACAGCAGAGGACGGCACTGCATAGAGAAGGCTGAGAGGGCTGAAGGCAGAAATTAAAATCCAACAGATAAATCGACAGAATACCCTTTCCTTTAACAGATGGGGATCTGAGCCAATGGCACTGAAGGGCGCCTCCGCGTGCCCATCTTGTGCATTTTTTAGCTGCATTCCTCACACCCACAGTGACCTTCAAGGATTCTGGCTGACCTGAGATTGTTTAACATGTCACCAAGAAAAATGATCTTAAGGGACGTGGCCAATATTTAAATGAGGAGTGGAGAAGCAGCGTCCCATTCTTATGTCACTCACTTGGTATACTCCAGGAAAATAAAAATCCCCAGGCGACATGTGTATTTTTAAATAGGACCAGGAAGGGAAGAACCACCCACCTGGAATTCTTTTCATTGCTCCAGGGGAAAGGGCAGGCTCCACCAGGTAGAGGAGCAGAGAAGTCTATTTACACTGCTACACACAAATATTTTAAGTTCACAGTCAAGTGACTGGCTACTTTAAAAAGGATGACTCTCTGCTTTCAAGATCACATTACTTTAGAAACAACCCCCAAAAAGATAATTAAAGATAGTTCCTCCTTATAATGCAATACTATAATGAGCAATTAAAATTAAATTAGCTTGTCATAATAAAAAAGATGGATTATGTTCTTAGGCTTCTCAACCCCAGAGTCGGTAATTCCTGGAGAGAAGTCTATGACCAAGTGGCAGTATTACTAAAGAAATACTATACGTGAAGGCCAATTTTGTGAATGGACCAAGATATGCACCCTGGCATAATTACTGTTTTTGTTTACATTTATTTCTTAAATAATAGAATAATTAAACCATATAAAAAAGGACAGAGAAAAACATAACAAATACCAATAAATCCATCATCCCAAAATCACAAATGTTAACACTCTGTCATATTTGCTTCAAGTCCAGGGTTTTTTTTTTTCAAAGAAATAAAATGTCATGAAACCAAAGCCACCTATCTTCCTTTTGCAGTGGTAACCCCATGTCCCTATTTTCATAGGTTTGCTATTGTTGATGAGACATAAACAGAAGGTAATATTGTTTTGTGTTTTTACTTATTTTGAAATAATTGTAAAGTCACAGTAATTTGAAAAGACGTGTACAGGGAGGGCCCACGTTCTCTTCATCCAGCCTCCCCCAGGGTTGATGTCTTATGTAATTAACTGTAGCACATTATCAAGACTAAGATATTGACACTGGTGTAATCCAAACAGCTTATTCAGATTCCACCAGTTTTACAAGGTCTTGTGTGTGTGTGTGTGCGTGTGTGTGCCCATTCCAGTGTAACTCTATACAGTTGTATCACATGTGTAGCTTTGCATAATACCACAACAAAGATACTATACTGAGCTGTTACCATCACACCAGACTCCCTCCTACTATCCCTTTATAGCAATACCCATCCCTAACCGCTCACAACCACTATTCTGTTACCCCTTTCTATAATTTTAAGAATGTTGGGCAGTGTCTGTGGCTCAAAGGAATAGGGCGCTGGCCCCATATACCAGAGGTGGCGGGTTCAAACCTGACCCCAGTGAAAAACTGCAAAAAAAAGAATGTTATGTAAATGGATAGTGCAATATGTAGCCTTTGCAGACTGGCTTTTTTATTTAGCATAATTCCCCTGAAGTTAATCTATGTCATTGCATATGATTGATGATTTCTTTTTTATTGCCAAGTAGTATTCCATGGGATAGATATACAATAGTTTGTTCAACTATTCCCTGCTGAAAAACATCTGGGTAGTTCCAGTTTGTGGCTATTTAGCATAAAGGTGCCATGAATATTGCTATGAATATTTGTATATATAAGCTTCTTCATGAACATAAAACAAATGCCCTAGAAGAGCCAAAACAATTTTAGAAAAGGCTAATGGAATCTCTCTCCCCAGTGTTGAAGCTTATTATAATATACAGCTACATTAATTGGCAGGGGCATAGACATGGAGATTAATGGAACACAGCAGAGAACTCTCAGCAATAGCCCAATATAAATATGCCCAATTGGTTTTTTATGAGACCCAATTCAGTGGCCAGGGGTAGCCTTTTCAACAAAGGGTGCTGGATCAAGAGGACATCCAGAAGGGGGAAGATAGGGAAAAATCAATCTCAACCTAAACCTTACATCCTCTATAAAAAGTAACTCAAATGGATCACTGATGTAAATGTAAAACATAAAACTATAAAACTAAAAACATAGGCTATGTGGAGAGAGACATCTGAGTTCTGTAATTCATAGAACACCAACAAGAGTCTCTTTCCTTAACATTTCCTCCCTCTATTCTGTTCCATATGACTGAAATTCCACTATTAGACAGTCATACCTTTGGCTTAACGATTCATCCAGAAATTATTTTGGGAGAGATAAGAAATGAGATCTTTGAATCTTAGGATGAATCAGAGTATTAAGCCCTGCCCAGCTGACAGCTAAGAAGAGGCTCTGAAAGGAAGTGAAATGAAGAGGACACTGAATACTTGGAGAATAAAGGAGGGTGGAAGATGTCAGAGGGGGGAAAAATGACATTATGACAAGTTCCACCTACTAGACAACATCAAGGTCAGTTCTTCCAAAATATGTATCTGGTTCAGCATCTTGGGACAGATGTGGGGGATGGGGGCTGTTCAGCAAAGTACACCCAGCTGACAGGTACTGACATTTATAAAAGGTATTCACCAACTTACATACAAAGAAGAGGAGAAAATGCATATAGCTGCAAAAGGTTGGGGATTTGGTATTGTTCATGTTTCCTCATTAGTAAAGAACAAATCTAGGTCAAAGACAAATAATTTATATGCTAGACAGAATATAAGTATGGAAAATGTATTTATCACCTACCTCAGATTTTCCTTCCTAGGTTTATGATTTCTTTTACATATATGCTTTATGGAACTACTCAGGTAAATGCCTTCTTTGGGACTTGTTTGTTCTGTGTACAGCATGGTTAAAGGATGGAATATTCTAGTTACAGATACACTGGGCATATCACCAACCTCCAATGAACCAAAAAAAAAATCAAGAGCTCTTAACTCTAAAAATTTCTAGAGACAAATTTTATCATCTGTACTAATCCAGAGACACAATGAGAGCCATATGGTCATGGTGATCATATTTCCCAAATCATAAATCTGTCTTACATAATCTGAGACTGTCTTTATCATGGAAACAAGAAGAATGAAAATTTAAATTCAGAAAGTGTTTTTCTATCAGCTCCACAGCTACCATTGCTTGCTGCTACGTCCAAGGTTGGGGGATATCTGGAGGAAGCACCAACTCTGCATGGCGCCCCCTGATGGTGAGGAGGAACCACAACAGCTCAGAGAGAGCCCTGGGCTTTTCTCTGTCACTTTGAATGGCCCCAAAACAAAACAAAATAAAACAAAAATCTCAAAACCCTATATTCTTTCCTGACTGGGAGGTAAACTCCGATCTCTTGGCAGGCTGCTCAGAGGATATGAGCCTCAAGCAAAGTGAGGCAGCAAAGCATACAAATAGTCACACAGGAGGCAGGACCTCAACTACTACAGGGCCACAAGTATAAGGGCCGCCTCTTATTGTGCTTGTGGCCACTTCTGACCACCTTCCTCTCTCCTAACCAGCCACAGAAACTCACCAGAGTCCATGCCATCCTGCCTCATAAGATGCCCTAACCCTAGGCCAAGAGGTGCCACAGCCAGGGCACAGGGTGGCACCTCAGGGTGAGACAAGATCATTCTCTCTCTCAAATGTAGTCCCCTTAGGAAACCCCTAAGCTCAGACAGGACACCTTCTCTGGAGCTGAGTCTCTGTGAGGTGTCCCGGCTGCCCTGTGGTTAGTGAGGGTTCTCTTGTCTGACTCCTGCTTGGGACTGGCTTTACCTGTGTGACCTGTTTCCTCATCTGTAAACTGATGTGACATAGATTGTGAGTTCACACACTGGCCTACCACAGAGCAGGCCCTCAGCACAGGCCGAGGATGATGAGGCCTGCACTTATCATTACCAGTACTGGCTCGCCTGAAGCTGATGTCTCAGGTATCTCCAAGGCCGTGCCCAGGCAATTGCATTCCTAAGGACTGCAAAATTCCTCATCCAGGGCTACCAAAGGTCTTGAATGGTGGAAGAGAACAATCTCTAGAAGGGGAGTCAGGGCAGAACTTGTCACCGAACTTTGCCCTGAGTCCTTGCATTGGGCCCTGGACTCTCTGATCTTGTTTTATTTCTGAAACAGCACATCAGATGCTGAGGGTCTTTGCCTTGTAAGGATGCTGTGAGGATCAGAAAGGACAACTCATGACAGTGCCCAGCAGGAGTTCATCAGCCCAATCAAACACCAAAGACCATGCTTCCCACCCACCCACCCCCAAGCCCAGGTAGAACAGCCTCAAAGAAAGGGAAACACAGCTGCTGAGAGCTGCGGAGAGCCTCCTTGCCCCATCCCACCCCAATAGCCAAGGCAGGGACAGTAGGCAGGGCCACCCCCTCAGTCCCAGCATCCACTGGGGGGGCTCTAGTGCTATAGTCTTAACCTCGTGTACCAAGCAAGAAAGGAGCGGGCTGACATCTTCTGCCAGGGTCTCCAGGGGAGGAAGGTGACCCCCCCCCCAACTTTCATGTTCTGAGGGCCAGAGTTGCAAAGAGACTCCTTCATAATCACATCATGCGGACACTAGAACCACCAAGGTCTATATACCTTTTTCCTGCAAATTGGCTCTTAAACTTGCTCCTTTTATCCTCATCCCCTCTGACACTCAATCTGGGTACTAACAACCAAACTTGTCACCTTCCCTGTGGAAGATCCCACAACCTTCAGGCAGACTTCGGTCTGCAGAATGCTGCCTCTGCCCTGTTGGTCCCCAGCTCTGCCTGTCAAGGCTGGCTCAGGCAACTCCTCAGCCCTCTCCTTTCTGTCCCACCCTCAGTCCCCATCTGCTGCTCAGCCCATCCCACCCTCAGTTTCATCTGTTGACTGGAACATCCATCACCTCCTTCTATTCACCCAAATCCTACCTGGCCTTCAGAGATTGGCTGATGACCTGTTCCATAGAAAAGTCCCTCCCAGATTTCTAGTCCACACAGACTCTTCCTTTTTCCTCTATTCCACTTTCCCTCCTAAAGACATTTTCTTTTTTTTTTTTTTTTTTTTTTTGTTTGTTTTTTTTTTGAGACAGAGCCTCAAGCTGTTGCCCTGGGTAGAGTGCCTTGGCATCATAGCTCACAGCAACCTCCAACTCCTGGGCTCAAGCGATTCTCCTGCCTCCGCCTCCCAAGTAAAGCTGGGACTACAGGTGCCTGCCACAATGCCTGGCTACTTTTTGGTTGCAGCCTTCAATGTTGTTTGGTGGGCCCGGGCTGGATTCGAACCCAACAGCTCAGGTGTACATGACTGGTGCCTTAGCAGCTTGAGCCACAGGCACCGAGCCTCTTAAGACATTTTCTTGGCTCCACGCCTGTGGCTCAACGGGCTAAAGCGCCAGCCACGTACACCTGAGCTGGCGGGTTCAAATCCAGCCTGGGCCCGCCAAACAACAATGACAGCTGCAACCAAAAAATGGCCGGGCATTGTGGCGGGTGCCTGTAGTCCCAGCTACTTGGGAAGCGGAGTCAGGAGACTCGCTTGAGCCCAGGAATTGGAGGTTTCTGTGAGCTGTGATGCTACAGCACTCTACCCAGGGGGACAGCTTGAGGCTCTGTCTCACCAAAAAAAAAAAAAAAAGGCATTTTCTTAATACCAAATCTGTCCAACTCCAGATAAGTAGTTGTGATGCCTGCACACCCCAAGTCAAAATCAATCTCACTCCATTGAACCCCCATTTAGGTCAAGTTCTCCTCTCCGGAAATACACATTACATCTACTCTCTTCCCACAACCACAGGCCAACTTTACAAAGGGTGCCCATGGCTAACATGCCCCATGGCTTTACCCATTTTCTAGGCCAGGGCCTCTCAGACCCTCACTATCATCTCTTTGTTTAAGTCCCACTGAAACTGAAGCTCCCAAAACTAAGCCTGAAGCTTCCAAAATGGACTCAGCAGTACAGAACTGCTGGAGCCATTCTCTACCTTGAGCTGAGCTCTGTAATACATGTACTCCATCTGAGCTCCCGGTCATTTTATCTGGGTTGCTTTTTTTTTTTTTTTACAACTAGATAAATTCACTGACAATGGCCTGGAATCACGTTCTCTTGCATCTTCCAAAATGCTGGGCACAGGCATAAACAACTATCTGATTTGCCCAGTGGTTTTCCCCCAAATCAGGACCGAACAGTACCACATGCCTGTTCATCCTGGCTAAGATTCCAAATTTAAAACACTTGCTGCCCTATTCAAAAAAGCAGAGTTACAGGCTCTGAGAGTCAACAGGCAACAAAGACATGAAGAAGGCACTACAAACATTAGAAGGCAAGTCCATTATGTACAAGAATTATATGGCTACAGTTTGTAGCATTCTTTCCTGGGCCCATGATACAGAGACTGGACTACAGATATCACAGACCATCCTTCCTTGAAACCGAGTCTCAAATGACTCACATTTGTGCTAGCACAGGACAAGTCAGACATTCAATAACGACTTCCATTCATGACTGCTTCCTTTTTTTTTTTTTGAGACAGAGCTTCAAGCTGTCACCCTGGAGAGAGTGCTGTAGCATCACAGCTCACAGCAACCTCCAATTCCTGGGCTCAAGCGAGTCTCTTGCCTCCTCCTCCCAAGTCGCTGGGACTATAGGCGCCCACCACAATGCCTGGCTATTTTTTTTTGAGACAGAGCCTTAAGCTGTCACCCTGGATAGCGTGTCGTGGCATCACAGCTCACAGCAACCTCCAACTCCTGGGCTCAAGTGAGTCTCTTGCCTCCACCTCCCAAGTGGCTGGGACTATAGGCGCCCACCACGACGCCCGGCCATTTTTTTTTTTTTTTTGGGTTGCAGCCATCATTGTTGTTTGGCGGGCCGGGCTGGATTCGAACCTGCCAGCTCAGGCATACGTGGCTGGCACCTTAGCCTGTTGAGTTACAGGTGCCGAGCCATGACTGCTTCCTTGAAAGACATTCATACCTATGAGTCAATGAAACTCTTGGTTGACTTTCTCGATCTGTTTGAAATGCATTTGGAAATCTAGTATTTCAGGCAGAGACCAGGTTCAACCCGGCTCTGTGATGCCTTTTTTACTGTGGCAGAGATAACACCATTTTATTTTCCTTCTGGGCGCAAAGGAGGACTACCTTTTTCAGCCTCCCTTGAAGTAAAGTGGGGCCATTGTGCTCTCTCTCATCCCTCACTGCCTGGTTGGAAGCAGGAGCTCTGGTGAGGAACTCTGAAGCTCTAGTGCAGTGGTTCTCAACCTTCCTAATGCTGCGGTCCTTTATTACAGTTCCTGTGGGTTGTGCCCACTTGTTGAGAACCACTGCTCTACTGGTTCTTAGAGCATATTCCCTAGATCAGTAGTAGCATCAGCTTCATCAGTAAACGTGTTAGCAATGCAAATTCTCAGCCCTCCCCTGTGGGGGTGGGCCCCAGGGTGTTTTAATTAGCACACTCTGGCAGTTCAAGGTGTGAATCACCACTATGGAAGACTGCAGAGCCCTTAGATTAGAAAAATCTGGTACAGGGGTCCAGTGGCTTACGCCTGTACTCCTTGGTACTTCACTAGGCCAGAAGTTCAAATAAGCTTAAGCAATATAGTGAGCTTCCATCTCTACCAAAAACAAAAAAATTGTACAATTAGCCAGGCATGGTAACCTGTACTGTGTAGTCTCAGTTACTTGGGGAAACTGAGGCAGGATGCTAGGTTGAGCCCAGGCAGAAATTTGAGGGTGTTGTAAGCTAGGCTGTTGCCACTGCCCTCCAGTCCCAGCAACAGAGCAAAACCCTGAAAAAAAAGAAAGAAAGAAAAAGAAAGAGAAGAAAAAAAAAGGAGAAGAGAGGAGAGAAGAGAAAAAAGGAAAGGAGAGGACAGGAGAAAGGGGAGGGGAGGAGAGAGGAGGGGAAGGGAGAGGACAGGCCAGGAGAGGAGAGAAAAAAGGAAAGAAGATCTGGGATGGAATGATTTTGGATCTTCAATGACTGGATAGTGCTACTGTAGACTTTCATTGAATTCTGACATGAAGGCTTCATTGAGTAAAGCCATTTGGGGGAGTTATTTTGCAAGTGGTTACTCTGTCCCAGCTAAAACAATAACCATCCCTGGCTTCAGGTCTGGTCTACTCACTAGGGCCATGTCCCTCCTGGGTTTCCCAGCATCAAACCTGGCAGCAGGAGCTCTCCAGAGTACATCCAGCCGGGGTTATTTTATCCTGGCTGTGATGGCTGTCAGGAACCCTTTCTACCCATTTCATTCATTCATTCACAGTCTGGTTGGTATGTTAACAATGGGTGAAGAGGAAGTTGCTGGGTCAGGGCTAGGATCAGGTAGCAGCGGCTGGTGTTACCACATTACTTGCCGGCACCCACCTGTTTCACAGTTAGGGGTGTTCGGAGACGGCCTCTGGCCTTAATTCACAGACAGTGAATGTCAGAACCCAAAGGCCACCATCTGTGGCTACAAAGCAAACCTCACCCCAGACGCCACTTTGCCCAGCGGAAGCTGAGTTTGGGGGGCTTCGGCTCCCTACCATCTTTGCCTTTCCTCTCCTACCAAATCTCACTTCCTCCTCTAGGTGCCTGGTGCACCCTGCCTCCTCCCTAGATCCTTTGGCATTATCTGAGACTCCCACCCGATGGAGTTTCACTGTTTTACACAGTTATTTAGTTATTTTATTTATTTATTTATTTTTGGAGACAGAGTCTCACTCTGTTGCCCTGCGTAGAGTGCTGTCATCTTACCTTACAGAAACCTAGCTGGGACTATAGGTCCCCACCACAACGCCCAGTTACCTTTTCTATTTTTAGTAGAGACAGGGTCTCACTCTTGCTCAGGCTAATCTCAAACTCCTCAGCCTCCTAGGTTGCTAGGATTACAGTCATGAGCCACCAAGCCTGGCTCCACAAAGTTCTTTTAAAACATGGTTCTTGAAGCCTTCCAAGAGCCCCAGCCTCGGCACCAAAACCAAGGCAGGCTAAACTGATGCCCACTAATCGTTTACTTAATGACCCAAGAGTGAGGCACTTGGGAGAAGGGATGCTCACGTGAGCACCCTGGAAATACTCCCTGGTGGGGCCACACATACGCCTACAGGACCTAGGCTTTTAGGTTTGAGATGCAGGTCTCAGCTGGGGGCACAGCCGACCCTTCCAGATGCCTCTCCACTCCTCCGGCCAGTCTCTCATCCTTGGGTCTGACCGCTGCCTGAGGTTCCTCCGCTGTACTGAACTCTTTTCCCCTGCACCCTCCTCTGCCACCAGCACATATTCTTTACTTCCCTGAGCTATTTCTTAGCTTTTGCTGCTGTTCCCAGCAAACAGGGCCCAGGCCCAGCACGGAGGCAGACTGGGAGCCTCTCATTCCTCCTTTACTTTCCAAAGCAGGGCCCTGTCCCGAGGCAATTTCAATGGCTGCGTTACTCACTTACACCTTTTGGCCACACGCCAAGCTGGACAAGGTCGTATTCTCTACACATGTGCATGCACACACACACACACATGTGCACACACACACGCGTGCACACCCTGGCCACTCCTTTAGGCAGGTCTCCTCACCAGGTCACCGGGCCCCCTCAGAAGCACCCTGCTCATCTAGTTGCCCTCTTTTTAAGTCTCCTCCCCCAGTCCCCTCAAAGAAACCGCAAGCCAGGTAGGGCCACCGGGCAGCTGGCCTCTGAGGTCTATGAAACCTGAACCCACCAGCCTCCCCTTTCTCTCCTTCCCTCAGTAACTGTGGAGGAGAATCGGTCAGCAGAGCCACTCTGGATCTCAGAAAAGGTGACCCTCTGTTAGGAACCCTTAGCAAGCTGGGGTCCGGGGCCAGGAGGTGGGGGGATTCATGTCCTTCAGAGCTGATGTGGTCTAGCTATTTGCTGGCTGTGTGACACAGGGCAAATCACACAACCTCTCAGCACGCGGGCTTCCTCATCCGTAACACAGGGGTAATAACAGGTACCACCCCACCGCTAGGGCTGCTACAGATTACACGAGTAAATAAATGCAGACACTTGGAAGGGGCGCCTGGCACGTAGGAAACACTCCAGAGGCCAGCTGTTACTCTTATTATGGTTATTATTTATTTCCTCAGTCCTCACTTTAGGAGGTCACTGACCTCTGACGAACGTGAAAGGCAAGCAGCAGAGACCATTGTGAGCCAGGTGGTCTGGAAGATTCCACTGAGATTTGTCGTGTAGACAACTGAGAAGGTTCACAAGGTTGGGAATCACAAGAAATCATAAGGGGATTTGGAGGCACATTTGGGGGGGGGATGATAATGAGTTGGGTCTGGCCCTAAAGAGGATGAGGTGGCCCTGGGTCAGGCAAACAGACTGCCCACTAGGCGTGCACTGCAGGGGGGACGCCCCTCCCTCAGAGGGGGGCCCTCTCTGTATTGCAGCTGTTCCCAGGACCTTGCTGTGCCATGTCCTGGGCAGTGACACCCTACACAGGAGGGTGAGACACCCTCCCCCACAGGAAGCCATTAAAAATTATTAAAAATTAACTCAAGAGGTCTTCTAGTGCTGGAGAATGGCACCCAGAAAAAACGTTTAAAAAGCAGAGCTTAACGGCCCTTTTTTTTTTTCATTCAGCATCTAACAATACTGATGACTCAAGAGAAAGGATATATTTTCTTTCAAAAAAGGCTAAGAGATCTTTTTTTATGCACTTGCCACGGAAAATGCTTAGCTCATCAAATTCCTTCTGCTAAAAGAAGCTAAACCAACACTCCAGCAGCCCCCCCACCGGCCCACTCAGCCCTCTACTCCTAATCCCTACCTACCCTGTGGCTAGCAGTGAAAACGCCAACAGTTTCAGCCTTGGGGCAAAGGGTCTGAGCAGAGAAAGGGGGCAGTTCAGCTCCAGGCCTTAACCAAAATCTCTTGATTGCTCCATGCTGAAAACAAATTGTCTTTAGACAATGACTTCCTACCACACAGAGAGGGTTATGTTAGATTTGGGAAGTGAAGATGAGAACAAAGAAAGGCCCAAATCTGACTGATATCCTAGTATAGAGGTTCTCAAAGTCTGGTCTTAGACCAGCAGCATCAGCATCACTTGAAAACTTATTAGAAATACACGTTTTCAGAGCCCCACCCCAGACCTACCCAGTTCTGGGGTGGAACCCAGAGATGTGTGTTAAGATGCCCCCCCAGGGTGATTCCGATGCATTTGAGAAACATTACTCCAGCAATTAGGTTGTATTTCATTCCAAGGGTAACAATAAACCGTTCTTCATCCAACTGGTAGGAAACAGAACACAGGTGTTCCCAATTTCATTCCCTAGGCCAACATCATTTTGAATTCAGGCTGAGTGGCTCTATTGATGGCAGTAAAGGCAACTACTCTTCTTTTTGCTGTTAAGGAACAAAAGAAGACAACCCCTGCAGAAGAAGATGGCTTTGGCGGACACAGCTCAGGCGTTGTGAGCCTTCCGGTCTCAGCCTCAGCCGAGGCTGACAATCTCACCACCTCCAGTCCTTGGAGTTACTTCTCTCCTTGGCAGTTACCCAGCCCTTTGCTTCTCTCCATCCTCTCGCAAACTTCACTCCTCCCACAGACAGGCTGCAGCCACGAGACCCAATCACAGTGGGGTTGGTTGAGGCTCTAAAGTGGTCCCCACCGTGACACACCTCTGGCAACAGTGTCTAAAAACTTGGTCCCAATCGTCTCCACAGTTCTCAAAGCTCAGGCAGGACCAGTGGCAGCCACAGCTCAGCCAGGGCTTCGATGAGGCTGCACCAGCCTCCAATTCTAGCCACTCAGCTAGGCCTCAGGAAAGTCAAGTAACACTGTCAGGCCTCAATCTCTCCATCTATAAAATGGACAAATAACTATCTTGTAAGTGGTCATTAAATGTCAATGTTCCTGGCCTAGACCAGAGTGAGCCCCATAGAAGGAAAGATGAGCACCAAGATGCTGGGATTCCTGTCCCACGGCCTCTGCACAGCTGTCCCTTTCTCCTTCCCACCCCACCTTGTTGGGGGTTACTTTCTCTCCTCTGGGATTAACCAGCCCCTTTCTTCTAGCCACCCTCTCCCAAACTTAACTTCCCCCACAAACAGACTGCAACCAGGAGACCCAAGGTTCCTTCTGGAACCTTGAGTGCACAAGAAGATTTCAGTGAGGAGTGAATTGAAGGAAGAGAGGTGGAAGGTAAGAGAACTGTAAACGTATGACTTGGCCAAAGGCAGAGCTGATCAGTGACGGTATTAGGGAGGGAGATTAAATGGCTATTACAAGGCTGGGCACAGTGGCTCATGTCTGTAATCCCAGCATTCTGGGAGGCTGAGGCAGGCAGACTGCCTGAGCTCACAAGTTCGAGACCAGCCTGAGCTAGAGTGAGGCCCCCCTCTCTTAAAAAAATAATAATAATAACCAGACATTGTGGTAGGCGCCTACACCTATAGTCCCAGCTACTCAGGAGACAGAGGCAAGAGAACTGCTTGAGCCCAAGAGTCTGAGGTTGCAGTGAGCTATGACACCAAGGCACTCTACCAAGGGTGACAAAGTGAGACTCTTTCTGCAAATAAATAAATAAATAGCTACTATAAAACAAACAGTGCTGAATACCATGAAAGGTAGTGTTAGGTGAAAACAGGAAATTCTGAAAAGTGTGTAAGAAAAGCAGTCTTTTCCTTTTTACTTCTTAAGGATTAAAATGGGTTGAAACCTTATTTGTTTCCTCTCTATGCAGCTCACTGTCCCACATGTGGACACATTCCTGGAAGCCCACAACGTGGCCCTGCCTCCCACCACTTTGCTCCCACCCCTCAAAAGGCAGTGGCTTCTCTCAGGGTCTATACCCTGCAACTCTTTCCACTGATCTTGCTCTCTGGTTAATTAATGACTGACTCCATATCCATTCCCCCTAATGAGCTGCACCCATCCCAATTCTTACTGTAACTGCAAGATTTTTTTTTTTTGAGACAGAGCCTCAAGCTGTCACCCTAGATAGAGTGCTGTGTAGAGTGCTGTGGCATCACAGCTCACAGCAACCTCCAATTCCTGGGCTCAGGTGAGTCTCCTGCCTCCACCTCCCAAGTTGCTGGGACTACAGGCACCCACCACAACGTCTGGCCATTTTTTGGTTGCAGCCATCATTGTTTGGCTGGCCCGGGCTGGATTTGAACCCGCCAGCTCAGGTGTATGTGGCTGGCACCTTAGCCCGTTGAGCCACAGGCGCTGAGCCTGTAACTGCAAGATATTTGTATTCGTATAGTCTTCACCTTGTAATGCCTAGAACTTGGGGGAAATTATTATATAATGAAATGAAGGAACCACCAAAAGTGTTTACATATACTTGGTTATGTAGTGTAACTATATAAAATATGGAATCATCAAAATAAAGACAAAGGAAATACTCAAAAGAAAATAAGTTTGTTAAGTGATGGAATTATAATTATCTTCTCTTCTTTTTTTTTGAGACAGAGCCTCAAGCTGTCACCCTGGATAGAGTGCCGTGGCATCACAGCTCACAGCAACCTCCAATTCCTGGGCTCAAGCGAGTCTCCTGCCTCCGCCTCCCAAGTAGCTGGGACTACAGGTGCCTGCCACAATGCCCAGCCATTTTTTGGTTGCAGCCGTCATTGTTGTTTGGTGGGCCTGGCTGGATTCAAACCCACCAGCTCAGTTGTACGTGGCTGGTGCTTTAGCCCATTGAGCCATAGGCACCAAGCCTGTCTTTTCTCTTCTTATATAATGTGGTAGACAATGACTTTATTTTTTAATTTCTTTTTTTTAAGACAGAGTCTTGCTCTATTGCCTTGGCTAAAGTATAGTGGTGTGATCACAGCTCACTGCAACCTACAACTCCTGGGCCCAAGTGATCCTCGTATTTCAACCTCCCAAGTAGCTGGAACTAGAGGCATGTGCCACCTCATCCAGCTGATTTTTTTCTATTTTTAGTAAAGATGATTCTCACTCTTACTCAGGTTATTCTTGAATTTCTGAGCTCAAGTGATCCTTCTGCCTCAAACTCCTAGAGTGCTGGGATTACAGGCATGAGCCATTGCACCTGATGACATTAATTTTGCACTTAGAATTTTAAAAAAATATGTGATAAATTTATTTGGGTGTTAAGGACTGAATGTTTGTGTCCCCTCAAAATTTATGTTGACATCTAATCCCCAATGTGATGGTACTTGGAGGTGGGGCCTTTGGGAGGTAAGATGATAAGGGCACAAGGGTGGAGCCCACATGAATGGGATTAGTGCCCTTATAAGAAGAGGCCAGTGAACTAGCTCACTCTCTTCATCCATGTAAGGTGCTGCAGTCTGCAAGCTGAAAGAGGGTCCTCACCAAAACCCAATCATGTTGGCACCTTGCACTTGGATGATCATCCTCCCAAACCATAAAAAACAAATGTCTAGTTTATAAGCCACCCAGATTAAGGTACTTTGGTATAGCACCTGAATCCCCATGATCCACTGGTTTTCCTTTGGAACATGTAACTTGTAGAAAACTATTATTTTGCCAGGATGATGAGGGATGAGAAGGCCACAGCCCATGTGAAAACCAGTTACCCAGAGACACCAAAATCTTCAAAGCCAGGAATAGGAAAGAGGGTACAGGCTCACCCTGGGAGGGTTCTAGACATGGAATGGAGAAGATAACAGCTAAATAGAAGGGAAAAATTCCTCTCCAGTAGAGTTGTCCAACATTGAAGTAATTGCCAAGGCCAGTCTTCCTGTCCATGAAGATGCATGGGGAGGGAGATACAGAATAATCTGCATGAACTGATGAGCTTAGGTGCTTTCAGATCTCACTTCCTACCACAACAGGCTGCAAGGTTACCACGCATCAGTCAGCGGAGGACTGGCCTTCAAACCCAGATATCCCAAGGCCTGGACCACTACTAGGGAGCAACACTAGAGCTTTCAATCTGTGCTTTGCTGCCTCCCAATGGGCTAGGTATGACCAAGGGCTCTGGGGTCAGCTGTCTCCAGCCTTTGGCCTATTCCAGTATGCCCTATAAATACCATTTTCCACATATCATAGGGCAGAAAGGCGCGGACCATCTCTTACCGTGGCAAAGAGGAGGAGATTGCTTCCTACAAAAGCTGGTAAATATTCCATCAGAAGGAAGTCTGTCTTCATGGGAATTGTCCCAACTAGCCTTCCAATCCCTAATTCTGATTTTAAGAGATCCATCTGATTAGATAGCTCCTCTCCCTGCTCCCCAAAAAGACTGACCTAAACATGTCTGTACCAGCAAGGGAGCCCAGCCAAACAAAACAAAACCACAGAGGGCCTGCACTGATAATCAAAAGCACTTGGTCATGCTTCCATCATCCTGGCTCACGTTTCAGCCAACTCTTGTTTACTAGTCCTACAGATTCTCTCTTCCTGCCCTTCCAGTGTCCTATTTTAATTTTCTTTCTTCTTTTTTTTTTTTTTTTAACCTGCTCACACTGTCTCAGCAGACAATGAATACAGACAACAGACAGGCAGTGACAAAATTTAACTGAGTTACCTGCCACTGGTGATTACGTGATCCATCGGGAAATCAGAAGTTAACAAGTGGACAAAGAAGGGGGGTGTACCTCATTGCTACCGAATTAGTTATCTCGAGTTACACCCGCCCCCCAGTCTTGGTCAAGTCCCTGACCAGGAGGAGGGGAAGCAACTGCCCCAGTGTTATCAAGGGTCTTACTGAATGGTGGCCCAGCACCTGGTACTATTCTGTGGAATTACACAAACAGGAATGGTCAGAGAGGAAATCCATGGTTTATGTTTTTATCAAAATTAAGGTGATTTTTTTTTCAGCTAGTTCACCCATGTGCTTTCAGGAAATAACAGGGGAGGAGGAAAGCAGCCTTCAAAATGATTTAAACCTGATCCGTCATCCAAAGACCATTCATTGTACGACTGAGCAGGTGCCTCTATTCACACTTCCACCCTCTCCAGTTACGTGGCAAAGGGCTCGCGACTCCCAGACATTGAGCCAGCCAGCATTTGCAGGCAGCCTGCTGGGAGCTGCGCTGGAGGGCCAGGGGCAAGGACGGCACAGGGCACTGTGTATGCTGTGGCACAGTTACAGTTTGGTTGAAGCCATAAGGCAAAATGACAATATCAAAGACAGAAAATCACACATATAAACAGGAAAACATATACATAGGTAACAGTTTGTGACAGTTCTGTCAAAAAGGCCTGAGAGTTGGCCTAATACATGAGTCCTGGGGATGAAAGGTGGAGCTGGAGGTGACTGGAAGTGACTGTTGACCAGGATTTAAGAGGCCAGATGCCCTAGCAGAGGAGAGCATGCCCTCGGAGCAGACTATGAAGAAACCAGCTGGGTAGGAGTAAGCAATGGAGAGAAATTGACGGGGGATGAGGGATGCCAATCTACAGGAAGACCCTCAAGTGCTAAGCTACTGGGTTCAGTCTTGGCTTACAAATCAAAGCAGACGAACACTGATAATCTCCCACACTGTACACAAGTGCAGAAAACCCCAGAAGCAGGGAAGGTTCACGTTCAGAGTAGACACCGACCAGCTAGGTGAAATGCACACACCATCACTGAGCCTCACCCCCACCCCCCGCAGGTGGGCAACATCACCTCCATCGAGGAAGTGAGGAAACTCCTTTAACACTGAGCCTTTCATCACATTTCAAGGGTACCCAAAAAGTACAAAGAGCCCAAATGTTTAGCAACTAATAAAAAGACAAACAAATATGGTACATCCATATATTACAATGGTATTTGGCCACAAAAAGGAATGAAGCACTGATAGATGTTGCAACAGGGATGAACCTTGAAAATATTATGCTAACTGCAAGAAGCCAGTCACAAAGACCACATAGTCTACAACTCTGTTTATGTGATAGGTCCAGAAATAGAGAAAGAGGGTTAGTGGTTGCCAAGGGGTGGGAGAATGAAGAGTGACTGCTAATGTGGTGATGAAAATGTACTAAATTTAGATAGTGGTGATAGCTGCACTACTCTGTAAATATACCGAAAACCACTGATTTATACCCTTTGAAAGGATAAATTTCAGGATATGTGAATCTCAATAAAGTTGTTATTTTAAAACTAGCTTAAGCTGGGCATGATGGTGCATACCTATTGTCCCAGCTACTTGGGACCATTTGAGTTTAGGAGTTCAAGTCCAAACTGGGCAACAGTGTGAGACCCCATTTCTTAACATTTTTTTTCTTTAAAAAAAAAAAAAACCTGACTTGACAGTTTTTCTAAATGTATTTGCAATTCCCCGTCTTCATTTTATAGAGTATATGTGATTTAGTTTAATCGTTATTAATAATTCAATTAATGGGTACTATGATCTTAATTATCAATCAACAGGTACCATGTGCTATAATTAAAATAGAAATTTCCCTACCCCCAGAAATGCTTCTAAAAATTGTTCCATGGTGCCCTTTTTCTGTTTTTCTGTCTCCTGTCTCCAATGCTCCCTGTCAGGCCATGAGCCAACACCTACCAGAACCCCCTCCCCACCCCTACAGCTCCACTGTGCAAATGCAGGTCTCTGCCTGTGCCAATGCTCAGAGTGAATAGTTTCAACAGTCTCTGCTGAGATAGGCCAGAAAACGGTAGGGAGAAAGCATTCTTATTATTTTCATTTTCCTTCTGAAAGGAAGATTTAATTGGCAGGTTTAATTTTTCTCTTGAAACAAAGTTTGTATGGGAGAAAGAAAGCAAATTTGGATCTTTTAAAATACCACTGCCACTTATTCATTCATTAAAAAAATGTTCTTGGGCACCTCTTGTGTGCCTGGCACTGTCCGGGTCCCAGGGCAGAGCAACGAGCAAGCCTTGTGGGGCGGATGCTACAGTGAGTGGAGACTGACACTGCCCAGTGACGGGGTGTGCTCCAGAAAGCAGGGGAGGGGTAGGGCACTGGAACTGTAAACAGGGTGGTCGGGGAGGCCTTGAGGAGTGAGTGGCAGCTAAACCAAAAGGGGGGGGGGAGCACGCATGCCCTTATGGGGAAGAATCCTTCGAGTGAAGGCTGCACAGGACAAGCAAACATCAGTGAGGAAAACAGAGGCTGAAGGGGACGTCAGCTCAAAACTCTGAGAGAAGGAGGATTGACTCTGACCTCAGTGCTATTCCACTGCCCTAACATCATGACCTGCCTATTAGGGGCACTTAGCTCTGCACAGCTGAGGGTGACATGAGGCAGGAAGTCCCACGGGGATCTCCTGGTGAACACATGGCTAGAATCAGTGCCTTGTGGAGGCAACATCAAGGAGACATTTCCAACAGGCCTACAGGAGGACATGTCCATCTTGTTGGGTGGTGCAGGAGAACACGCTGGAGCAGTGAAGACTGAGAAACTGGTGCCACCAGGTGCCACCAGGACTTAGGGAGTAATAAAGGATGGATTTTAGGGCAGTGGGGATGGGAGGGTAAAGAAGGTTATTCCCACAAGATAAAAACAGCAGCTACTGAGTACCAAGGACACTCAACATGTGTGTATTATAAAATCCATACTTCACAATAACCTGGTAAAAGAGATGCCATGATTCCTATTTTTTTTTTTTTTTTTGAGACAGAGCCTCAAGCTGTCACTCTGAATAGAGTGCCATAGCATCACAGCTCACAACAACCTCCAATTCCTGGGCTCAAGTGAGTCTCCTGCCAAGTAGCTGGGACTACAGGCACCTGCCACAACATCCAGCCATTTTTTGGTTGCAGCCATCATTGCTGTTTGGCGGGCCAGGGCTGGATTTGAACCCGCCAGCTCAGGTATACGTGGCTGGTGCCTTAGCCACTTAAGCCACAGGTGCCGAGGCACAATTCCTATTTTAAAGATGACAAGACTGAGGCTTGGCCAAGGCTGCTAATCTAACAGGTGGTAGCTGCTGATCCAAGCCCAGGTAGGCCTCACATCTAATCAATAGAAGCATAAGGAACTGCCAATCTTCAATTATTTTTCACTTACAAAAACATCTGTTTCATGTATCAAAATGCCACATGTACTCCATACATACCATTCCAATATTACTTATTAAAAATGTTTTTAACTTAAAAAACAAAACAGAAGCCTGTCTCATATGGACCCTGAGGCCTGGCCTTTGAAATATTTGCCTGCAACAGAAGCTGCAAAGGTCCCTGGTACGGACAGTAACTTCTCATTCAAGTCTACTGCTGGGTTCTGTGAGTAGGAGCACAGCGCACAAAGCTTTCAAGCCTGGTTCCCTATCTGGATCCTCAAAGATTCCCAGTCCTATCCTAACTGGATCAGAATATCCAGGGGCAAAGCCCAGGAATCCACATTTTAAAACAGCACTCCAGGTCATTCTTACACAAGCCTTCCCCAAAGTCTGAAAACTCAACCACCTCACTATTCCCTTGGAAAGCAGATATGGAACTAATTCCATCATGTGCATTTTCCTAGATGTCCCTTAGCAGGAAAATCCAAGGAAATTCTCTATCCATAGGCACCAGTGAGTCAGAAAGCCACCACAGGAATAGAGACTGTTGGCATATCTACTATGCACTGGCTCTCCAGGAAGATGGAAATAACTGGTTTTCTTCCACTTTAAAAAAATGTGGCTCGGCGCCTGTGGCTCAGCGGGCTAAGGCGCCAGCCACGTACACCTGAGCTGGCGGGTTCGAATCCAGCCCGGGCCTGCCAAACAACAATGATGGCTGCAACCTAAAAATGGCAGGTCGTCGTGGCAGGTGCCTGTAGTCCCAGCTACTTGGGAGGCGGAGGCAGGAGACTCGCTTGAGCCCAGGAATTGGAGGTTGCTGTGAGCTGTGATGCCACGACACTCTACCCAGGGTGACAGCTTGAGGTTCTGTCTCAAAAAAAAAAAAAAATGTTATTTTTGGTGGTTCACACCTGTAATCTCAAAACTCTGGGAGGCCAAGGCAGGCGGATGGCCTGAGCTCACATGAGACCAGCCTGAGCTAAAGCCAGACCCCGCCTCTAAAAATAGCTGGGTATTGTGGCGGAAGCCTGTAGTCCCAGCTACTCAGGAGGCTGAGGCAAGAGAAACTCTTGAGCCCAGGAGTCTGAGGTTGCTGTGAACTATGACACCACAGCATTCTACCAGAGCCTCTGATTCTATAAATTGAGACTCTGTCTCAAAAAAAAAAAAAAAAAAAATTTTTTTTTAATTTTTAATTATTACAAGCACATAGCACTTATATATATTTACAGGGTACATGTGATATTTTGACACTGGCATACAATGTGAACTAGTTGTCAAAACTCCACTCTGGGTGGGTTTCCTGGGCACTCAGATCTTTAGGAGATAGAGGTTGCTCCAATTAGCACAGAGGGAAGAAGATCAGAGAAAACTTTCTCCTTGTGCAATAAGGGAAGTCTTTGGATTGCAGTGGGAAAACTGTGGCAAAATAACGAAGGAGGAGCTACTGGGTATGACTGGAGGTTCTAGTTGCTTTAGAAAATGCCAGGTGGGCTGGGCGCCTATAGATCAAGGGGCTGGGGAGCCAGCCAACATACACCAGAGCTGGCGGGTTCGAACCCAGCCTGGGCCTGCCTAACAACAACGACAACCAAAAAATAGCCAGGCTCATTGTGGTGGGCACCTGTAGTCCCAGCTACTTGGGAGGCTGAGGCAAGAGAATTCCTTAAGCCCAGGAGTTGGAGGTTGCTGCGAGCTGTGATGTCACAGCTCTCTACCCAGGGTGACAGCTTGAGGCTCTGTTTAAAAAAAAAAAGAAAATGTCAGGTGGGAACTACCCATTATTTGACATTCCAAACTATGCACATAGTTATTTGCTCCTTAAATTCTTTTTATATCTCAATTTTCTATATTGCTCAATGTTCTTCTGATGAATATATATGATTTTTCTCTCTTCCAAAACTGACTTGACTTTATAGTCAGATTGCACACTTTCTTGAAAATGCTAGACTTGATGCTTCTGAAAATGAAATCTACCTTGGGAAGACACACTCTGCCCCAATCCTAAGATGACCCAGCAAGTCAGCCACTCTCTTCCCCCTGAAGGGAAGGCCTGTGCACGTCTCTACTAACTGGGCTGGGGAAGCTGTTCCAGAGCAGACTGTTGGCCTTTGGGATATCATTTTCTTCCCTCTCAAAAACTCATCTTTGGAGTCAACCTTGTCTTGCTCTAGAGCAGTGTTTTTCAACCTTATTGAAAGGCACGCTTGAACCTATAGTTAAACTTCCGCACACACTTAAATTGTGTTGATCAAAAAAAGAGTAAGAAAAAACCCAAGAATATACTTAATGTGCTTTTAACTTCTTTCAAAAGTAATTCAATTAATGATCTTTAAAATTTTTCGTGGCACACCTAAGATTCTCTCACGGCACACCAGTGGAAAATCACTGCTCTAGAGTCTAGACCTAAATTCACAAAAAGCAGGTTTCAGCTTCATCAACTTTAAGTAACAAGAAAATATTGTTTGGCCTTCTTTTTCAATCCTGATCTTTCACAGTTATCTCAGAATGAGTTTAACTATCTCACGCCCAAGTAAAATCCAAACATTAGCTAAAATATCCTGCCAGCCCCCTGCATTCCAGGCTCATGACTACTGTAATTATAAATTCCAGCCTGCTTTGGAAGCACCTGCAGAGTGAGAAGACAGATCAGAGCTGTCTGGGACTCCGTGATAGCTGTGGTTGTACCCCTCACTCAGCAAACAATAATGGAGGAGGACACAGCACTTCTCGGTGCCCAGGGTAGATAAAAACATATAGCATAGGGTCCCCAAAACAATTATGGCCTGTGATCCCAGCTACTGGGGAGGCCGAGGCAAGAGGATTGCTGTTTCAGCCCAATGGTTTGAGGTTGCTGTGAGTTATATGCCAGAGCACTCTACCCAGGATGGGAGTGAGACTCTGCCTCAGAAAAAAAAAAAAAAGTAGGGAACAATAGGCTTTGTCTTGTTTGCTTATCATCCATAAATAGATAGCATATAGAATTTATAAGACAATGTCATCATATACTAGAGCAATCATACTCGATTGTGAGGGATATATAAATGAGAAATGTGGATGACAGGCTAGTCTGGGGTTCAGGTTATCAAAGCTAATGTTGTTAGAAAAGGGACAGAATGCTGGGAGCAGAGCTGGGAAGGGAGCAGAAGTGCAAAGACTGTTGGGTAATGAAGGGATGGACGGGGACTAAGGGTGATCTGGCTGGGTGGGGTCAGAAGCGAAGCCCTTGAGAATTATTAGACAGAGAAGCTTAGACTTGGTATGTGATGTGAAAAGGTGCAATTGTAACTTTCCTAAAATTGAAGTTATGAGATGATGGTGTTTTTGAAAGATGGAACTCGTACTAGTGGGCAGGATAAGTTGAATGAAGGAAACAGGGGCAGGATGTTCTGAATCAGATTTTGGTCCTGGGACTGTGGCAACTCTGGCCTTCTGCCACAAACATATTCACAAATGGGTTTGAGGCCCTCCTCTGATAACTGGCCCAGGGTCATCGCTCCCAAGTTCCATCCCACCCAGATTTGCTGGTTAGTGCCCACATCCCCAACTCCCTGGCACTGTGTGGCCTTCCCATGTGGGCCTTTCTCCCACACCTACTTGGGTTCCTGAGCCCCCTCTGGGACTATGTGGGGCCTAATCCTACTCTCCTTCCCTCCCTATCCTCAGTCTGGTGTTCTAGAACTTAATTCTTTTTATGTGTGTTTTTACAACTTTATTGAGGTATGGTTGATAGATTAAAAACCCAGCATGCCTCAGCGCCTGTGGCTCGAGCGGCTAAGGCGTTAGCCACATACACTTGAGCTGGCGGATTCAAATCCAGCCTAGGCCCACCAAACAACAATGATGCCTGCAACCAAAAAATGGCCCGGGGGGTTGTGGCGGGCGCCTGTAGTCCCAGCTACTTGGGAGGCGGGGGCAGCTGACTCACTGGAGTCCAGAAGTTGGAGATTGCTGTGAGCTGTGAGGCCACGGCACTCTACCCAGGGTGACAGCTTAAGGCTCTGTCTCCAAAAAATAAATAAATAAATAAATAAATATAAAAACCCATCATGGGCTTGGCACCTGTGGCTTGAGCAGCTAAGGCGCCACTTATGTACACCTGAGTTGGCGGGTTCGACTCCAGCCTACGCCTGCCAAACAACAATGATGCCTGCAACCAAAAATGCCTGGGCGTTGTGGCGGGCGCCTGTAGTCTCAGCTACTTGGGAGGCGGAGGCAGGAGAATCACTTGAGCCCGGGAGTTGGAGGTTGCTGTGAGCTGTGATGCCACAGTACTCTACCCAGGGCGACAGCTTGAGGCTCTGTCTCAAAAATAATAATAATAATAAAAACCCAGCATGTAATTAACATATATAATTCAGTGAGCTTAGACATGGGCATTTACCCGTGATACCATCACCATCTTCCAAGGATTTCCTTGTGTCCGTTGCGTGTGTGTGAAGAACACTTAACATGAGATCTACCTTCTTAATAAAATTTTAAGCGCACAACTTTGCTAAGCACAGGAAACAGTCCCACAATGCTGGAATCTGCCAGGACAGGAGGCAGGAGAGAAGTGGGGAGTACTGGGGGGGGGGGGAGGAGGGAGCCAGGTGTCATGACTGTAAAGGTAAGCACCTGGCTGAAAACCTTAACCAAAGAAACTGGAAAAGCCAGAAAAATAAAAGTAGAAACATGCACCAGCATTGCCAAATGTCTAAAGCCATGCAATCCAGACACGGTTAGAGACACTGTTATTCTTTGTGGTTGGAGAATGGGGAGTTCTGCTTAATCAGATGTCCTGGTTAACTGAGAGGTGCCAAAGAAACACATGACTGGCTTTGGGAAAAAATCTCCACCTCAGTTTTGAGTGTGCCCAGGGATTTTTATCAAGTCCCTTAAGCCCTTCTACTGTGGTAACCGGATTTCACATTATAGGCAGCAAAGCAACCATCATTCCCATCCTGCTTCTAGAAGCCATGCCCAACAGTAGGGTCTGATCTGATTGTACTCAGCACAGTCAGTTCCCGGGGGGTGGGAGGGTGAGACAGGGCCTCAGGTCTACCAAGCTGTGCTCTTACCCACAACCTTCACACATCCATCCAGGCCCAGCCAGGGCATCTCCTTATCCCAACCTGTGCCCTCAGCCCCTGTGTGGCCTGGAACTTTCCTCTGAACCCCAGAGAGCTGGGCTGGAGCCCTTGCCCCCTGTCCCTCGCTACTTTATTCCTCCCCCCCCACCCCCAGCCCAGAGAAACAGACCCTATTCCCAAGGTCTGGACTTGAGCTTGTGCCTAGGGCTTATGAGGCTATCGCCATCTAGGATTCCTGCGGCAGTGCTGCCCATCTGGGGTGGACCTTGTAATTAACAACTACATTTACCACTGGAATTCAAAATTCGGCAAGGGGCTCTGGGTCCAATCCTGCAGTTAAATCATTATGTTCTCCATCCCTGAGGGCCAGAGACAGGTGACTTAGGAGGCAGATGTCACAGCCACCACTGTGCCCTGAGGCTAAAGGATGGTTTAACGGAACTGATAAGAATCACTGTACTATTTGCTTCCAGACTGAGTTTAAAAAATATGTTCCATAAAAATATCTCTGTATCTGATTGTGGTAGTTACGCAAATTTACACACAAGATGCATAGAACACAGACATGAAAAATGAGAAGAACCGAGGGTCTGTAGTCTGTTATGAACAGTAATATACAACTGCCTAAGATGTCAACACTGGGGGAAACTGAGGAAGGGGTGCTTTGGAGTCTTATGTTCTATTTTTACAACCATCTGAGTCTACAATTATTTTAAAACAAAAGTTAAAAAAAGAAAGAAGTAAAAAACCGGCTCGGCACCTGTGGCTCAACGGGCTAAAGCGCCAGCCACGTACACCTGAGCTGGGGGGTTCGAATCCAGCCTGGGCCTGCCAAACAATGATGGCTGCAACAACAACAAAAAAAAAATGGCTGGACATTGTGGCAGGCGCCTGTAGTCCCAGCTACTTGGGAGGTGGAGGCAAGAGACTCGCTTGAGCCCAGGAATTGGAGGTTGCTGTGAGCTATAATGCTACAGCACTCTATCCAGGGTGACAGCTTGAGGCTCTGTCTCAAAAAAAAAAAAAAAAAAACACAAAGTAAAAAAAGAAGCAAAAAACAAACCAAGTTCCATAAACCTAATCACCTATAATCATATCATTTTCACACCAAGGCCTATGACCTGGCACCATAAATGTTTTTCCACTCTGAACTAGTCAGTCCTCCAAGCTCAGTTTTAGGGCTGCCAGCCAGCTGCAGGGCATTGGTGCAGGGCTTGACAATCTCAGAGTGACCCAGAAGGTCAGTGCGTGTGGCTCAGAGCATGGGAGGGATACCCCTCTCAGCCCCTCTCTCTTGAGACCTATTGGCTCCAGAAACAGAGACCCGCTTTCCCAGGCAGGACTCAACAGGAGTGGAGAGCAGACTTAAGGCTGGGCTTGTTCTACAACAACTACCGAACCTCTGACGTGTTCGAAAAGAAGGCCAGCCCCAGTCCACGTGAGTGCATATGTACACACTCAAACACATGCACGTGCACATACACATGACTTAGCCCCAAGGAGCCAAAAGGAAAAGTTGTAAATATTAACTAAATCAAGTGGGTGTCACAGTTCACCACTCCTCTCAGCCTCTCAGCTGCTCCTGCCACTGTGAGGAAATGAGAGGAATTATATTCATCTCCAGGGAAGCCTGAGCGCAAACCGTCATCCTCTAGTGCAGTGGTTCTCAACCTCTGTAATGCCACAGCCCTTTAATACAGTTCAAAATGTATCCTGAAGCCAGGGAACGGATGCCAGTCAGATGGCAGGTTCGTGGTGAATGCTGAGAGCAAGCAGCCCTGGGCTCCGTGCTTTGAGTGATTTAAGGGTGGGAAAGAAAAAATAAAGTATGTGACTCTACCAAATAAAAACTTCAGGCAAGGTGGCAGGTGTGGATGATATTTGTTATGGGTTGAATTGTACCCCACTCCCAAAAATGATATGTTGGCATCCTAATCCCCAGGAAACCTCAGACTATAACCTTATTTGGAGATAGTCTTTACAGAGGTAATCAAGATAAATGAAGTCATTAGAGTAGGCCCTAATCCTATATGACTACTGTCCTTGTAAAAAAAAAAGGGGGGGGGAGGAATTTAGACACAGGCACAGAGGGAAGACCGTGTGAAAACACAGGAAGAGGAGAAAGGCCTGGAAAGGATCCTTGCTTCACAGCCCTCAGAAGGTACGAACCTTATTGACACCTTGACTCAGATTTCCAGGCTCCATAACCATGAGATAACTTATTTCTGTTGTTTCAGCCAGCCAATCTGGGGTACTTTGGTATGGCAGTCCTAGGAAATTCATTCAATAATATAATATTCAAAATCAAATGTATGGCCTGAAAAAAAGACATCTTCTTTTGGAGCCCATGACATCCTGTCTCCTTATGTTTGCCACTAATTGACTTGAAATTAGTTTCTGTTCAGACTTGGCTTCTGGTCTCTGGGCAGGAGGGATGGTCCCAGGCAGGTCTGCTGGATGTCAGGATGACAATGGAGAGGCTTCGGGAATAGGGGATGAACTGTTGGCAACTCTGCCACCAACCCGCAGTCTTATGGGGGGAACATTACCTCATCAGGAAAGGATCTTTTTAATCCCTCCATTCAAATATTCAGTGAAGAGCCTTCGTTGAGAGCAGTGGTTCACAAAACTTGGCTGCATATTAGAAGCCCCTGGGGAGCTTTAGAAAATTCCACCAAAGCCTGAGCCACACCCCAGACCAGCTGAATCAAAATCTTTGGGGGTGGGGCTGAGCAGGAGCATTTTTAAAAAGCTCCCCAGATGGTTCTAATGTGCAGCTAGGGTTGAGATCCACCAGACCCTATGACCTTTGAGGGATTTGAGTGCATTTTGTGTTTATCTTAGTGGTTCTCAGGAGCGTGCCTGGTTTCCTACAGCTTCGGTCTGCAGTGCCCTTTACTGGGTTGTGCGGACGAGTAAGTCTGACGAACTGAGTTGGGGGAGCTGATGGCAAAAAGGGAGTTAAAAATGCCTTTTGTCCTTTCATTAACACATCAATTCAATAAGCTTTCGTTATAATGGTCCCACCTTCCGGAAACTAAAAGGCGACCCAGAATCCAACACCCAGACTTTGGGAAGCTTTGAGTCTCACTCCAGAAATAAGCTGACAGCCGCTAAACGAAGTGAGGAGCACCACAGCTGAACTGGTGCGCCTGGGGCAAGCGACCCACCAAAGCCACAGAACGTGACCCAAGAGATGATCTTAAAGGAGAAACAAGAATGCCCTCCACGACCCACGAGGGACTGAAATGGTTTTGTTCAGCTAGAAATAAAGAAGAAACATCTTCAGAGACCAAGAAAATTTGAGTAGCACTTCTCGAGTGAACCTGGAATTTATTATACGGGGTGGCCTGGTTTGGGGAGGGCTGGTTTCTGCCTGTATGTGCAGAGCAGCCTGGGATCCCCCTGCTGCCATCCTAGCTGTACACAACTTTTAACAGGGAGCTTTTAATACAATCATGTTCCAGGGCCCCACAACCTAGTCTGGCATGTACCTGTATTTAGAAAAACAAACAAACCATGGGCCCCAGAGAACTCCGAGAGTCAATAATTCTCAAACTTTGGGGGACCTTAAGACTTTTATCTCCAAACCTTGTTTTTTTTGGAGACAGACTGCCAAGTCGGTGGCCGACACCTGGCTTGCCTTGCTGGGCCTGGCTCCCACCCTAGGCTCCACCTGACCACCACAAGCTTCTGGGTTCTTCCTCCAAGAACCAGCTCTGGCCCTTGCTCTCAAGCCAGGATGCTAGCACCAGCCTGGCCAAGCGGACAACCTCCGAGTGCAGGCCACACCACAAGTTAACCACCATAAACCCTTAGTCTACAGGGTGGAAAATTGTTCTTATCCTTTTACCATGGGCTGATTTTGCACAAAGGAACACAGGCACGTCTTTGCTCCGTGGGCTTCACGTGCTAACCTGGCTTCCCAGACTAAAGACCACTTCCACAGGAGTGTCTTCGCCTTCTGCCAGCAGAAATCTTCCTTGTCCTCTGCAGCCAGCTATCAACCCCTGGGCTCTGAGCTCGGGGAACCGCCCCCACCCCTACCCTCGGTTCATTGCACCTCCACCTGCTCACACACTCAGAACAACTCAGTACAGCCTTGATCTATAGCAGGATTGATTTCTGTCCTTCTCCAGCAAGGCCCGAGACTCCGCATTCTGGCCCCAAAAACCAAGCATCCAAATCACATTTATTTACCCCTCAAATATGCTGAGTCCATTTGTGTCTCTGTAACACCAGAGCTCTAATCTTAAAAACTGGGCAACTCTATGGAGTCAACACTTCATTAAACGAAAACAATCTGGCTCACGAATTGAAGCTGTTACAGTAATCAGGAAGACACAGGCAAGGGAAATAGATTTTTCTGAGGGCAAGGCAGACAGTAAATCCTTCGCTCTGGGGACACTGGTGTGCTCCCAGCAGCCAGCTTGCCAAGGGCTTTCAGATGTCTGTGGGCCAACGGACTGTGATCTTAATTCTTCCACATAGGCAAGGGGAGCCCAGGCAGACCCTGACAGCCACCCCTGTCTTACACAAGTTTAAACAGGAATGATTTGTGAGTCCTCACTACAAATAACCTTTTGCTGTACCAAGACTTCAAAAATACATAATGGACTCAAATCCATTAGCGAGAGTTTCCTATGCACTTGTTCAACTCAATTTTCCCCCTTGGACAATCTCTGACTTAGGGTGATTACTACAACAGCACTCCTTTACACTTAGAATTCACCTACAACACATAATTTTTAAGCACAGGGCTTAGAGAAGGATTTCTGGTGCTGGCCTGTCCTCTCTACCGAGGGTGCTGTTGGTGCTTCAGCAGATGTCAGAGCTGAGCATGGTTAGAGAAGGGGCCAGAGGAAGACATTCAGAAGAGTGAAGTTGACTTTAAGACAAAACTCTTCATCCTATGTGAGTAAATACTACAGACATTTCTCAGAAGATGCACGCAATGTAGCCAACCAATCTTGGGGCAGAGTGTTGGAGAACAAAGCTTTGTTTCTGGTTTTGGTAAAAGAGTGATGGTTGGGCTGGGCCTGGTGGGTTGCCTGAGCTCACAGGTTTCAAGACCAGTCTGAGCAAGAGCAAGACCCTGTCTCTCTACAGCTGGGCGCCTGTACTCCCAGCTACTTGGGAGGCTGAGGCAAGAGAATCACTTGAGCCCAAGAGTTTGAGGTTGCTGGGAGCTATGACGCCACAACAGTCTACTGAGACCAACAAAGTGAGACTCTGTCTCAAAAAAAAAATATATATATATATATGTATATATGTATGTATGTATATATATATATAAATAAAAATAAAAGAGCAGTGGTTGCTGGGGGCAAAGGTGGAGGGCAGGACTACAAGGGGTGGCACAGGAGTTTATTTGGAATTTGGAACTGTAGTGGGAGTTACATGAATATAAATGTGTATAAAAGTCATAAAACTGTATACCAAAGAGTCCATTTTTATGTATATTAATTTAACATTTTTGAAAGGAAGAAAAAAGTCTTGACTCGGCGCCTATGGCTCAATGGGCTAAGGCACCAGCCATGTACACCTGAGCTGGTGGGTTCGAATCCAGCCCGGCCCACCAAACAACAATGACGGCTGCAACCAAAAAATGGCCCGGCGTTGTGGCGGGTGCCTGTAGTCCCAGCTGCTTGGGAGGCAGAGGCAGGAGACTCACTTGAGCCCAGGAATTGGAGGTTGCTGTGAGCTGTGATGCCACGACACTATCCAGGGTGACAGCTTGAGGCTCTGTCTCAAAAAAAAAAAAAAGAAAGAAAAAGAAAAAAGTCTTTAGGTAGAGGAAAGAAAGCACTGGCTGAAGACGGGATGTGGTGACACATACAGACACCTCCAAGGGTGGTTCCCAAGAGCCAACACTGCTCTCCTCAGATAGGCACCTCTGAAACCCAAAGAACCAAGTGACCACCACTCAGAGCACTGGGGGGGGGGGTACCAGGCCATAGGGCAGCAACAGGGACGCTGAAGGAAAGCTGGGACCCTAAGCATCAGCAGGAAAAAGCAAAAAGGAACTTAGCGAGGGGCAGGATGTCAGGCCAGGCCTGCTAGGAGGGGGACTTCTTTCTCCCTGAGCAGCCCCCTGACCTCGGCTTCCCATGGGCCTTGGACCTGGGAAACTTGAATGGCATCTTAATTTCTTCAGGGCTCTCACGTCTCTGGTAGGTCACAGGGCCTACACCCCAAGCAGGACAGAGGGTGGGCGCTGGGATGGAAGCAGGAGAAATGGCCAAGCTTATCTCCCTTTACGCCCAACTCAGATCTTCCCAAGTGCAGGCAGCCAGTCGGTGCCATTCCTGTTTTTTTCTGGAGAAGGTGTCACTGGGTATGCAGGCAATGTCTGCAACACAAACACTGAAGAAAAGCCAAGGGAAGGACACGTGTCTGAGCTCCCTGAGTAACCCACAATGGCCAGCAGCTAGACCTGCAGAGGCCACAGGTTGAGTAGGGGGACCTGTGAGACTGGGTTCTGGGGTGAGTGGTCTGTCCAGGGAGCTGGGGGAGTCGAGTGACACTGAGAGGAGAACACAAGCTCAAGGGCGGCCTGCGAACCCTCGGAAAGGACGCAGAGGCTGGAAGAAGGAGCAGATGCTGCTGGCACGCTGAGGAGCGTTTCCTGCCTTGAGTGTAGTCTCTCTCATTGCAGGAATCCCCTTTTCCTGAAGCTCCTGCCTGCTGCTATTTATTTGTACAGGCTGAACCCCACCTTCCAGGGTGCTGGGAAGCCCTCCTCTGCCACAAAGCCTGATTGTGCTGTAACACCCTGAGGGCCAACCCTGAGGCAGCAGCCTGCCTGGGGGAAGACAGATTGTACCAGGGATGAGAACGCAGGCAGAATTAAAGACACATTCTTCAGTAACAGAGATCTTTGTTAGGGTGAAGCGCAATCTTCTAAGGACAGGCAGAAAGTTGATGGGGGTTCTGGCCCGTCACCCCACCAGCAGGCCCTTCGGCAGGTGAGCTCTGGCCAGTGGATTCTGGACCAGGCCTCACCACAGGCCTCAGATAAATCAGCATGGTATTCTATTCAATTATCCACTTATAAAGAAGACTAGTAACATTTTCCTAAAGTGGGACATTGGGGGGAAAGACAGAAAACGTCAGAACGTTTTTCCCAAAAGGAGACAAGAAATTTCATCATTCCACCCCCCCCCCCCAAAAAAGCTGATCTCCCCTAAGCTATGGTGATTTTGGAGATTCATACATGATGATTTTTCTTAGGACTTGAATGTGGGCTTCCTTTCTGCCCTCAAACATCTCTCAGCAAAAGCTCTGCTTAGAAATTGTTTTTAAATGGCTTACACCCCCCCCCCCATGACAAAGTACATCTAATACGCTCAAAAATAGCCCATGGGAGTTCAGACCTTGGAGCCCTGCACCATTTCAGCTCTACAGAGTCAGGTGCGTGGTGTTCTGGACACCAAACCCAAAAGATAAGAGGGCTCTCCACACAGATGAGGTTCCTACGCTCCAACAGGGACAGGAGGCAAATGAATCTGCTTCTTCAGGTTTGGCTGCAAGAGCCAGAGCAGGAGTTCTGGACTAGGCTGGGGGCCACTCTGGGAAGATGTTGAGGGTCATGTACCCCACTTCCTGCCACCTGCTTCAGCCTCTGCCCCCCACCTCCTGCATACTGTGAGGCTGGCTCCTCTCCTACAGTGGGGAGCCAGTGAAGCTGATGATCCTAAGAGCAACTGCACACCCTGCCCTCTGAGCACTCTGAGCGCTCGCCCTGCCCTCTGAGTGCTCACTCACTCACTCTGCCCACTGAGCGCTCGCTCACTCACCCTGCCCTCTGAGCGCTCGCTCACTCACCCTGCCCACTGAGCGCTCGTTCACTCACTCTGCCCTCTGAGCGTTTGCTCACTCTGCCCACTGAGCACTCGCTCACTCTGCCCTCTGAGCGCTCACTCACTCTGCCCTCTGAGCGCTCGCTCACTCTGCACACTGAGCACTCGCTCGCCCTGCCCTCTGAGTGCTGGCTCTGCCCTCTGTCCCCCACGCAGCATTCTGAGTTCCCAGGCTCCCTCAATCCCAGAAGGCCTCTAACTAAAAGCCATACGCCCTGTCTGCACAAAAGATGAGTAATTACCTGTAATTGCCCCTCACCTCCCACTAACCCTGATACCTCCCCTGAACAGGTAGGGGAGGAGAGGAGGGGAAGGCAGGAAAGCCACTCAGAGTCCTTCATCCTGTCCCACTTGGCTGCTCTTGGACCCATGCAGGTCAACTGGCCACCATCGTTCCTGCTCTTCAACCAGAGGCCTCCTCAGCAAGTGCCACAGACCTGAAAACCCTGTGAGTTCCACAGGTCAGGACCTCTTAGTTTAGGCATTATTGACCCTTTCCACATTGGAGACTCAGCGCAGCTACTGGGAGGAACCCCACGGGGCCCCCAGTCCAGCATCCTCACAGTACAGACCTCACCGCTCAGGTCACACAGACCATCGGCATGGCCCTAGAAGAGAGAATGTGCGTGGTAGGAGCTAAGTGAATCTGGGTTCTGAGCCTGGCCCTTCCCTGGATTGCTGAGCACCTTCAGCAAGGATCTTGACTCGCTGAGCCCTGACTTCCCTTTGAGTAAAGCAAGAATAACCCCAATCTTCACCTGGAAGATCGCTCCAAAAATCAGATGAAATAATACATGCAGTACTCCTCTGAGACACAGAGGACACTCAAATGAAATTGTTATCACTGCAAAAAGCACTTTTTAGAGACATGCAGCCCAGATTCTAGTCCCACTGTCCTTCTCACTAGTTCTGTGAAGTTACACACTCTTTTCAATTTCTCTCTGCCAAAGTTTCCTCAACCGAATTCAAGTTCTCTAAGGTCCTCCTAGTAAATAAGTGTGTACTGTGCATGCTTTTATTTATGTATTATATGTGTGAATATACACCAGCCTCGGGTATAGATATTTTGAGCCAGAAAATTCTTTGTTGCAAGGGACTGTCCCATGCACAGTGAGGTATTCAGCCGCATCCCTGACATCTACCCACTAGATACCAACAATACATCCCCTCTTTCCCCACCCAAGTCTAGCAACTGAAAGAATCTCCAGACATTACCAAATATCTCCTGGGGGACAAAAGCGTCCCCAGTCGAATTGAAAAGTACTCATGATGCGCAGGCACACAGAATAATATGATACAAACTTTGATAGATGAAGAGGTAAGCTGGGACCAGCAGAGGAACTAATTTCCGTGCACACAGCCCTTGAAATGTGCTCACAGAAACTTTATGGGGAATGAGACTACAAACACACACAGGACTTTTGAGCTTCCTTACATCTGTAAAACGGTCACTGTGCTTATAAAGACCGCCTGCAGACTTAATTTGGCATATACATACAGAGTCCCATTTAGTGCGTAAACTCACAGGGCCCGAAATCCCGGGACTGGTCCTGCCTGGTGGAGAATGTGCTGGGAACGCAGCCGAGGGCAGAAGAACACAGGGGGTTCTGTGCACTCCCTCACCGGGCAGCCGGTGAGCTCGCTGCGGGAAAGGAAGCTTTCCTTTCCCTGCAGCCGGGCAGCAGGCAGTGGTGGCCGTTCCCAAGGAGGGCATTTTGCCAAATGTGCAATTCCCTTTGATTTAGTAAGTACATTTGACCAAACTTTTCAATGTGCTATTTTCCTAGTTCAGCAGAGCTAGTGGTCAACAAGGCTTGTGCACATTGACATGAACCCACATGTACATTAACTACCTACTTCGTTAATTTAAGTCAAAATGAACAATAATCATCATGAGATGGAACACAGAAGTTCAAAAGAGGGACTGGTAAAGTGGAGGAGGGGAAGTGAATGCTTTAAAGAGAAGTCTGTTTACCCTGAGTGTTTAAAAACCAGAATCCTGAACTCCCTTTTTACCTCATTACGACTTCTTTAACATTTGTTTTTAATTTATTCAAGATCATAATCTTCACTGAGGCCCATATATGAGCCAAACTTGAACTCGAAAACCAAGCTGGGCCTTTTGTTCTGCCTGCGTTAATTAGTGTACAAAGGGGCATCTCATTTCTCCCCTCCCCCGGCAGTCTGAAACACTGGTTCCTATTTACATAACTAACAACTAACATTAGGATGGGGTGCAGACGGGCTTGGTGGGTGACTGGCTCCGGGACAGGTATCAGGAAATTAAGGTTCTGATTCTGGCTGATTCTCTGGGCGCCACTGAGAAGTTATTTCCAGCACTGAGCCTCATCTTTAAATAAGTCAACAACCAGTTTCCTGCTAGCTGGATGCACTGAATAAATTAACTCGAATTCTGAAGACCTACAGTACTCTAGTATTTGAATTTGAAAATGAAGTACCTAGATGAGAGAGGTACCATAGACCAAATCCACAGATTTGGTTTCTGTAGAATACAAGTCTCGTGAGATGCTGCCTGGAGAAAAAAGTTCTATGATTCCTTCACTCAGCAAATATTTATCTGAGAGCCTTCTACATTCCTGGTGCTAAGAATACAATAGGGAACAAAGTAGACCTACCTCCTGGCTTCTTGAGCAGGTTAAGGGTCCAGAGGAGATAAGCATATTATCAGATAATGATTGGGCCACATATTTACCAAGAAATATGTGAAATGTGCTCATGCAGAGACAGCTGAGAATTTACAACAGGGAATCTAAGGCTGGGAGGCAAGCAAGTAAGAGGCAAGACTCAATTATGGGAGGTTGGATAGTGGTGAAGAGCAGAGTTCCAAACACAAGAAAAGCCTTGGTCAAGTACGCCAGAGGAACCCTGCATAATGCCCTCCCCTCTAAGAGACTCTGGGTGCACACTGGCATGGTAAAGGCCTGAGAAGTCCTGCAGAAATGAAGCCCAGTGTGTTCTACCTATTAACATCCCAAAGATGTTACTCTGGTAAGTGCTGATAGAGGCACTATTGTTCTCACAGCCTATACAAAACTTCACTATAAAACAAAAGCTCTTGTTCATATAACTGGAAAACTATCATGTGTCCTTTCAGAACAGCCAAAATACCTTGGAGTTGCTAATGTAATTCTCAAGTATTTTCCTTGGCACAGGCCTATAAAACCATATGGCCTCCACAACTGCTCACATACTCCCAGTTTCACAGATGAAGCAAAGTCCACAGATAAAAACCAGCAGGCCAGACTCACAGTTCTACCTCCAGCACGGACCACTGCTTTATTTATTTTCAAAGGATGTACAGCTTCAACTCTAGTATGAATTCAGAAAACTTTCATAAAAAGCAAAATAAAACTGATCAACTACCAATGATCAACGTATCAAAAATTGCACACTGAACGATTCTAGAAGTGAACAAGGGTTTCCTTTGTTCACCTAAAAAGCAGCTAGGAAGAAGAAAGGTTTTTAGTGTTTATTTTCTTACATACTGTGCATAAAAGGGGGAAATAAATAAACAATTACAGATATTCACACATGTGGAAAGAAGGCAGACTTTGTGTGCAAGGTACTATGTTAGTGACAACAATAATCAAAAGACAGATATCATAGCCAGGGTCCGTAAGAACATGGACTCATGAGCCTGTGGCTCAGTGGGTGGGGCACCAGCTCCATATACTTAGGCTGAGGGTGGCAGGTTCGAGCCTAGCCCCGGCCAAACTGCAAAAAATAGCTAGACGTTGTGGTGGGCACCTGTAGTCCCAGCTACTTGGGAGGCTGAGGCAGGAGAATCGCCTAAGCCCAGGAATAGGACATTGCTGTGAGCCGTGTGATACCATAGCACTCTACACTGGGCGATAAAGTAAGACTCTGTCTCTACCAAAAAAAAAAGAATATGGGCTATAGGCCAGGTTTGTTGGGTTATGCCTATCCTAGCATTCTGTGCAACTGAGGTGACTGGATTGCCTGAGCTCAGCAGTTCGAGACCAGCCTGCGCAAGAGCAACACCCCATCTCTATTTTTTTTTCTTTTTTTGAGACAGAGCCTCAAGCTGTCACCATGGATCACAGCTCACAGCAATCTCCAATTCCTGGGCTCAAGCGAGTCTCTTGCCTCTGCCTCCCAAGTAGCTGGGACTACAGGCGCCCACCACAACGCCCAGCCATTTTTTGGTTGCAGCCGTCATTGTTGTTTGGCAGTCTCGGGCTGGATTCGAACCTGCCAGCTCAGGTGTGCATGGCTGGCGCCTTAGCCCGTTGAGCCACAGGCGCCACGCCAACACCCCATCTCTAAAAAATAGCCAGGCATTGTGGCAGATGCCTGTAGCCCCAGCTACTCAGGAGGTTGAGGCAAGAGGAGTGCTTAAACACAAGAGTTTGACATTGCTGTGAGCTATGATGTCAGAGCACAATACAGAGAACAACAAAATGAGACTCTGCCTTAAAAAAAAAAAAAAAAAAAGAATATGGATTCTAGGTCAGATGTGTTGGCCCATGTCTATAATTCTGGCACTCTCGGAGGCTGAGGCAGGAGGATCACTTTAGGTTGGGTCAGGAGTTCAAGACCAGTCTGCGCAAGAGTGAGAGCCCATCTCTGTTACCAAAAAAAAAGAATATGGACTCTAGAAAACTAGCAATCTAAAATTAAATATAAGTGGGCTCGGCGCCTGTGACTCAATGGGCTAAGGCGCCAGCCAAGTACACTTGAGCTGGCGGGTTCGAATCCAGCCTGGGCCCGCCAAACAACAATGACGGCTGCAACCAAAAAGTGGCCGGGCGTGATGGTGGGCACCTGTAGTCCCAGCTACTTGGGAGGCGGAGGCAAGAGACTCGCTTGAGCCCAGGAAATGGAGGTTGCTGTGAGCTGTGATGCCACAGCACTCTATTCAGGGTGACAGCTTGAGGCTCTGTCTCAAAAAAATAAATAAATAAAATTAAATATAAGTAAGTGACCTAGCAATGGTGCGACAAAGAGATTAAATTTTATAGGGACTCATCCTTAAAAATTCAGGACGGCTAAAGGGGATAACCCTTATTACCTGTTATTAACAAAGCTCTTACCATGCACTTATTACCATGCACAACCTTATTCAATCTTTGCTTTGCAACTACGAGGTAGGCCCTAAGAATATATCAAAACATGGCTTTAAAAAAAACAAACAAACATATCTTCAGCCTGAGTATTCAGGGAAAATCTATTATCCAACTTCCGCTTCAATCTTCAGAAGGCCTGAACTTCTGCCTGATCAGTGATCATGTGATCACATAGGTGACCAACATATCTACTTAGTGTAATAATATGAGAAATAAGGAAATGAAGCATGTTTGGATTTGCTGTCATCTGAGAGTACAGTTTCAAAACCAGGTGAGTGTTCTATGTGTTAACATAAGAGAAAATCTCCTTGATTTTCGGCACCTTGCTCGGTGGTTAGGGCGCCAGCCACATACATGAAGGCACAGGCAGATTCGAACCCGGCCAGGGCCTGCTAAACAATGACAACTGCAACAATAACAACAACAACAAAACCCGGGCATTGTGGTGGGTGCTGTAGTCCCAGCTACTTGGGAGGCTGAGGCAAGACAATCTCTTGAGCCCAAGAGTTTGAGGTTGCTATGAGCTGTGATGCCACAGCACTCTACCAAGGGTGACAAAGTGAGACTCTGTCTCAAAAACAAAACAAAACAAAACCCCACTTAACTGGCCACCTTTACAAGGTGATAAGAAACCAACTGGAAACTGATAAATAAAAAGAATCAAGCATTTAAATTGCTTTTCCCATATGATCTAGACCAGGGGTCAAAAAACTTTTTCTGTAAAGAGCCAGACTCAGTCTGTGGGCAACATATGGCTTCAATCACAACTACTCAACTGAGCACCTTGTAGTGTAAAAGCAGCCCTAAACAGTATGCAAACGCTTTAGCACAGCTATTTTCTTTTTGTTTTTTTTCTTTTCTTTGAGAGCCAGTCTTGCTCTGTTGCCGTGGCTGGAATGCTATGGCCTCAGCCTAGCTCATAGCAACCTCAGACTCCTGGGCTCAGTCAATCCCTCTGCCTAAGCCTTCTGAGTAGCTGGGTCTACAGGCACTGGCCACCACACCCAGTTAATTTTATTTTTCTCTCTACTTTTAGTAGAGACTGGGTCTTATTTTGCTCAGGCTGGTCTCCAACTCCTAACCTCAAAGGATCCTCTCACCTTAGCCTCCCAGAATGTTAGCATTACAGGTGTGAGCCACCTCACTAGCCTAGCATGGCTATGTTTTAATAATACTTTATTTACAAAATTAAGTGGCAGGTTGAATTCAGCCTATAGACCTCAGTCTGCTAGCCTTTGATCTATGGTAATTAAATAGTTCTCTTTTTGAAAATGTTACAGCTGATAGGTATAGAAGGCATGATACAAATAGACTATCATTTTGGAACTGCCAATGAAGTAAGAGATATGGGTGTGATTGTCAGTGGCTCCTGACATCACAGAGAGACAATCAGACCTTAAGTACCTCCAATGGAAGGGCGACATCTATGAAGTAGTCTTGCAAAAATAAATTGAAAAGATTGGGGACAAAGGACATGTGGAAGCTTGATCAAGAATCTAAATTTGGGGCTTGGCGCCTGTGGCTCAAAGGGCTAAGGCGCCAGCCACGTACACCTGAGCTGGCAGGTTCGAATCCAGCCCCAGGACCCGCCAAACAACAATGACAGCTGCAACCAAAAAATGGCCGGGCGTTGTGGCGGGCGCCTGTAGTCCCAGTTACTTGGGAGGCAGAGGCAAGAGACTCGCTTGAGCCCAGGAATTGGTGGTTGATTTGAGCTGTGTTGCCATAGCACTCTATCCAGGGTGACAGCTTGTGGCTCTGTATCAAAAAAAAAAAAAAAAAAAAAAGAGTCTTGGTAATGAAAAATAAGAATCAACTATAGGCTAGGTGCTATGGCTCACATATGTAATCCTAGCTGCCTAGGAGGCTGAGGTAGGTGGATTCCTTGAGCTCAGGAGTTAAAGACGCGCCTGAACAAAAGCCAGAGCCCATCTCAACTAAAATAGAAAATATTAGCTGGGCATTGTGGTGGGCACCTGTAGTCCCAGCTGCTTAGGTGGCTGAGGCAGGAGGATTGCTTGAACCCAGAAGTTTGAGGTTTGCTATGAGCTAGGCTGACACCACAGCACTCTAGCCTGGGGCAACAGTGGGACTATCTCAGAAAAAAAGGTCTTAAAAATCAACTACATAAAACGTCTTCAGAAAAATACCAGTTACCAAGAGTATGTCAAGTTTTCAAAACATTAGGCTTGCAACTGTTCTTAGTCTTTTTCAGTAATTGTGCTGGTAACTTAAAAATATCTGGAAAAAAAGCTCCAAAATAGTCCAACTGCCTTATAACTTCTGTGTTAAGTATCAGATGATCTAAATTATTTTAAAATAAAGACTAGCACAATTTAAGATGGGGGAGTTAATTTTTATGGTTTTTTTTAAGAGATGGGGTCTCACTATGTTGCCCAGACCACAATATAGTGGTGAATCACAGCTCACTGTAGTCAGTCACATGCCACTGTGCTCGGCAATTTTTTTTCTTTCTTTCTTTTTTTTTTTGAAGAGACAGAGTCTCACTATGTCACCTCAGTAGAGTGCCATGGCATCACAGCTCACAGCAACCTCCAACTCCTGGACTTAGGTGATTCTCTTGCCTCAGCCTCCTGAATAGTTGGAACTACAGGCGCTCACCACAATGCCCAGCTATTTTTTTGTTGCAGTTTGGCCGGGGCCGGGTTCGAACCTGCCACCCTCAGTATATGGGGCAGGTGCCCTACCCAACTTAGTCACAAGCACCACCCGAAGTTTTTTTTATCATTGTTTTTACACAATTTTTTTCCTTCTTAAGACTAAGTCTTGCAATATTGCCCAGGCTGGTCTCAGAACTCTTGGCCTCAAGCCATCCTCCTGACGCAGCCTCTCAAGCAGCTGAAATTATGGGTGTGAGCTACCCAGCCGGGCTCCTGTTTTTTGTTTTTCTCAACTGAAATTTTAAGAAATGACTTAACTGTCTATGAACTCACCTCAGCATATGCCTCCATATCTTCTAGAAACTGACCAAGAAGAGTAGTAGAAAACGCAAGATCAGCTACCCAAAATGGCTCCAAACTCTGTAACCACCCTTGGAATCATAAGTTTTGAAAAAATAGGAAAAAAAAAGAAATTAGAAAATATTCAAGAACCTTATGTTTTAAGCATCTGGTTTTTAATTGCTTATCCTTAAAATATGCCCAGTGTCATAAAATTACTACTGGTAAATGTTAAAACATGCCAATCATTACTAACCAATGCTTCTTCCAATGTTGCAGAAATAATATTCACCAGAAATTCTCATTTCCTCTTTTTTTTTTTTAGCAGATTTGGTGTTCTATATTATTTCTGTACATGACTGGCTTTTCTAACCTAAAAGGCCACAACGAGCTATCAAAAGCACATACTAGCATGCACTGGTCTCCCAGTGAAAATTAGACAGAACCACACCTGCCTGCACATACTATTTTTAAAAGTTTATCTCACCAAATAAGTTAAGAGAAACTACAGTACTTGGAACAACCTGGTATGTGCAAATGAGTGGTGCTGGTCATTCACTTAACTTCCCTGCACAAAAAAAAACAACCAAAAAACATTTATCTTTTATGACAAGTCTCCAAATTAATCTAATTTTAACCAGAAAAACAACAACCCCCCCCAAAATCACAAATAACTAAGATCTTCCATTCTATTCTACATTCCAAGTATTGCCACTACCATATTTTTTCATGCCAGTACACAATACAAATAACTTAGAATAAGTCCTTTTAATTTCTCACAGGCTTAACATTAAAATCTGTACTTACTCTCTCTACTACTGCTACCAATCTCCCTCTGAAAAGATAAATTAAGCTAACAAGTAATCCTCATTTATAATAATCAAAATATTTCTCTGAAGCAATTAGTTTTCCTAGATTATTATTATTATTTTTTTTTTTTTTTTTGAGACAGAGCCTCAAGCTGTCACCGTGGATAAAGTGCTGTGGCATCATAGCTCACAGCAATCTCCAATTCCTGGGCTCAAGTGAGTCTCTTGCCTCTGCCTCCCAAGTAGCTGGGACTATAGGCGCCCGCCACAGTGCCTGGCCATTTTTTGGTTGCAGCCATCATTGTTGTTTGGCAGGCCCGGGCTGGATTCGAACCCACCAGCTCAGGTGTACGTGGTTGGTGCCTTAGCCCATTGAGCCACAGGCGCCGAGCCATTTTCCTTGATTATTAAACAATATATTAACAGCTGGTGTTTGGGTACCATCTCTCCTCCCACAATATTTAAGTGAGTGGTATACATTAAATGACTTACCAGACACCTGCTGTGTGAGGGAAGGTTTCTGGGTATGATCAATATGCCATCCAACCAAAATATCAACAGTATCCTTGATGGAGACAAAGAGAAAGGGAGCCAATCATTTTTAAGGTGTTGCTGCTATTCCACGGTAAGACCCTTTCACAGTAAAAGATCCTAAAAAGAACATCTATATTCTACCTACTTGACAGTATATAAAGTTAGAAAGGGAAAAAGGAAGGACAGAAGAATTTTTAAAAATTGCATTTACGACACCAAATGTAATAGTTTATTTCTTTAAATATCTTAAGGTATAAACATCAGAAAAAAATACAAAAAAAAAAATACAGATAATGAATTTTTAAAAATATATATATATTATCGCACCATTTAACTCTGGACCTTCAAATATCACTGAATATATTAAAAAAAGCAAAGCATTGGTTTCTATGTGATTTCCCAGTTTCTCATACACACAACCATCCATTCACTCCATTATCTGAAAACAGGAGTGGGGAACTCACCCTAAAATTAGTGCTGAAAATATGAGGGTAACATCGAGTCACCAAAAGAATGCACTTAACACATTTGCAAAGTAATTCTGGTGTATCCACATTTTCAAGAATGGACTGTAGGCTGGTCATTACAAGCTTAAAAATAAAAATTACAAACCATGAACATTCAACAACATAGAAAGAAAACAAAGTAGGTTTGTTATTTACTAGTTAACTATATCCAAAATTGATAATGATACCAAAGAAAATAAATTTCATAGTTTTAGTTAAAAAAAAAACTGAAAACCTTTTATTACACTAAAATGTTAGGCTGAAAACAAATACTGTTTATTTTAAATGCTTGTTAACATTATCCCTTTAACATCAATTGACATTAGTTTTCAGTAATAGCCATTTACATTATTTCTAAATGTCCCCTTTCTAACCCTGTAATTAAATTACAAAAAGATGTGTATAGGAAGCTGCTTTCTTTAAAGTACCACAATTACTTTCTAATTCAAAATATAAAGAAAATTTTATACCATTTATGCTTCAGTATATTAGCATTTGCTTCAAATTGGAATGAATTAACAAAAATTAATGTGGCATCCCACATGAATGACATGCAAGCCCACATTACCAATATACACAAATGCTTAAGTTTGTGGTACACCATTGCCAGAATATTGCAGCTGTTTAAAAACCATTTTTCACATAAAAGGGAAAAAAATCTACTTTAACAAAAAATCTTAAAAATGTGGAAGAAAGGCTAGAATGAGAAAATCACCATTTTGCAATAGCCAGTGTTATATCCTATACAGGTACAGGTACAGAATATCGATGCTAAGAGCATTTAATAAAATATTACTTAAAAAAAAAAACAAACAGGTATCATGTCCAGACTGCTCACTAATTACAAGGGGGGAGGAAATATGCCTTCATAATGGAAAGATCTGGTGGCCATCACTTCAGCCAGGTGATCAAACTCCGCATCTCAGAGAGCAAGATAACCTGACAACATGTGTGTGCTGGCTGGAGACAACCTGTAAACTACTCACACCCAAATGTTTAAATTGAATCTAGTCAAGAAGGGACAAGAAGACAAACCCAGAAAGTACAGCATGCTACAAAATAAGGGAGACAAAATGGAGAACCATTTTAAATTAAGAGATATTAAAAGAGACACACAACTCAAGACATTGCTTGAGTCTAGATGGGATCCTGGTTCAGATAGACACAGCCATAAAAGACACCTTAGGGTGTCTTAATTATAAAAATCTGAATACGGATTGCATGTTAATTATAAAAACCTTAATATGGAATGCATGTTTTATAAAATTCATTTTATAAATTCAAAATATTATTATAACATTTTGTTATATAGAAGAATAGCCTTAATCTTAAGAATAATTAGTTAAGTATCATGAGGTGAACTGTCACCATGTGTGTATTTTCAAATGCTTTAATAAAAAAGTTTGTCAGGGCTCGGAGCCTGTGGCTCAACAGGCTAAGGCGCCAGCCATGTACACCTGAGCTGGTGGGTTCGAATCCAGCCCGGGCCCGCCAAACAACAATAACGGCTGCAACAAAAAAAAAAAAAAAAAATTGGCCAGGCGTTCTGGCGGACGCCTGCAGTACCAGCTACTTGGGAGGCAGAGGCAAGAGACTCGCTTGAGCCCAGGAATTGGAGGCTGCTGTGAGCTATGATGCCACAGCGCTCTATCCAGGGTGACAGCTTGAGGCTCTGTCTCAAAAAAAAAAAGTTTGTCAGTGTGTGTATAGAAATAAAATTAGCAAAATTATTAGTAAGTGATAAATCTAGGTAAAGAACATATGGGTACTGGCTCAGCGCCTGTGGCTCAATGGGCTAAGGCACCAGCCACATACACCTGAGCTGGCGGGTTAGAATCCAGCCTGGGCCCGCCAAACAACAATGACAGCTGCAACCAAAAAATGGCTAAGCGTTGTGGCAGGCGCCTGTAGTCCCAGCTACTTGGAAGGTGGAGGCAAGAGACTCGCTTGAGCCCAGGAGTTGGACGTTGCTGTGAGCTGTGATGGCACAGCACTCTATCCAGGGTGACAGCTTGAGGCTCTGTCTCAAAAAAAAAAAAGAATATATGGGTATTTCACTGGTCTGTATGTTTTCATGTGGATTTGAAATTTTTCAATATAAATAATTGGGGAAATGTTAATATGAAAACTATATGCAGAATAACCCCAATTGGGTAGTATGCTATTTAGTTCCAGAAAATTTTCTGAATTCCTTCCCCAAGTTTTTCCTCATAAACCTAGAATTAAAGAAAAAAACCCACATTTTTAAAAAACAGAACTATTTCTTGTACCCTTTTTAAAACCTACATGCCCCAAAGAAACCATATCAAGAATTGGCAAAAGCGTCCGCCACAAAATCAGGTATTTCAATCACCCATCCCCTAATTTTTAAAAATATTAGCTCATCAAAAATTTAATTACTAAAATCTTGCTCAAAACTACATCAAAAATCATCTTTTTATGTATTCAGATACACAAATTAAAATAAAATTAAGTAGAGCTGGTGTTCATTTACACATAATAGTCTTATACCACTTGAAATGACAATTTTTGACATTAAACCTAAACAGCCTTAGAAATTAGTTGTGAGGCTTAGGTTTTATCTCCCTCAACAAATGTGAAGCACCCTCCCGTCCAGCTCTCTTGATGTAGTTCCTATTTTCAAATCTGCAAATCATTTTGGTCCTAAGCAACTTTAAAGGAAAGCTTCTAAAAAGCATAGAGACAAAACAGAAGAGACTAACTTAATTTATTTATTTTATTTATTTATTTTTTTTTGAGACAGAGCCTCAAGCTGTCACCCTGGATAGAGTGCTATCACAACACAGCTCACAGCAACCTCCAATTCCTGGGCTCAAGCGAGCCTCCTGCCTCTGCCTCCCAACTAGCTGGGACTATAGGCGCCCACAACAACGCCGGCCATTTTTTGGAGCAGCTGTCATTGTTGTCTGGCGGGCCCGGGCTGGATTCGAACCCGCCAGCTCAGGTATACGTGGCTGGCGCCTTAGCCTGTTAAGCCACAGACACCGAGCCCAGACTAACTTAATTTAAATCTATCTTTAATATGCATCATTTACACAAACTCAGAAAGGGGAATGTTAATGTACAACATATTTACTATCAGTAAAACCCCTAGGTTTCCTTTCTCCAACTATATACGGTGAGGACAATTTTATTCCCAATTTTTCCCCCTTTATTCTTACCTGCATTACAGATGAAAAGGCTTTCTTTTCTCCTACAGTCTCTAGTGCTTTGTAGGTGGCACATAAGTAGAGGAGTTTAACTTCATCTTTTGCAGATGAGCTAAATTTGCTAAAAATCCACTTGAAGATCTTCTCAGCCTCATAGCTCAGAGAAGCACAAAGAAGGCCAAGACAGCAAGCTCCTTCCTGTCTCAACTCCTGAAGCAATTTGCTACTGTGTTAATTTTAATACAAATAAAACAAAACACAAAAGACTTAAGCTTTCAAAGACAAGAATGACACACCTTACAAAAGAACCATCCTAAATGATTTTTTTAAACTTCTACTAAAACTATATATAAAAGGTTGTGATATTATCTACTCTAAATACTGTGTTCTCTCTATCTTGCAGTGCCCCAAAGTATCTTTGCTAAAACTAAAGACATTTAGTCTTCTTTTCCACAATTAACAGAGAAGGCAGGCTCAGAAATGCTAAAATTCAGGCTTCAAATTCCACCTCAAACTACATTAAATGGTTCTCAGAGAAGGGCAAGAACAAAAGATTAGATAAATCACTACTATGAACGACTATATTCATTCAATATTCAATACATAAGGACTGTGTAAATACATCAATTGAAAAGATTAACAACCTTGATTTGAGTATAGTATTATTAAGTATCATAAAATAAAACTATCAAAAGGCAGTAAGGTTTGTGACCTGCTGAGATGAGTTTTGGGAACCACCATTATGAAGAAATGACTGTTCACAGAACTCCAGTATCCACAGAACATACATGATTTGAATCCACTCTTGCCCAAAGGAGGGTCCTTTAAGCTCTATTCTCTGAAGCAGTTTCAAAAGTCTCACATACCAATTGCATTCATGCCTGCATCAAAGCATTTATTGCACTCCACAAGTCAATGCTCAATTACTCACTCAGATTGGCAAATTAAAAAGTATTTCTTTTCCAGTAGATTTCATTTGTATTCCATGGCAATTAACATATAAATATAGATTAAAATGACAAGAGGACCCAGTGAAACATCAAATTGATATTCTCAAACAAAGCAAATGGGTTTATCTTCTTGTACATTTGTAAATAATTTCTAAAAGTATTTTAAAGTCATTTAAATTTAACCATAATTACTTACCTTTCATTAAGGACATCATGTACAGCAGCCAAGATATTATCCAACTGTTTAACTAATACCTTTAAAAAAACACATAAAAACTTCAAATTCCTATACTTTTAATAATAATGTGTACATCTTTACTTTTTAGTACATCTTTACTTTTTACTTGTCTTCCCCTCCAAATTATAATTGGATACCACTTTATTTTGCTTATTATTCCTAATCCCCAATTAGCATGCATCAGAAATGTCATAGTTTCCTTTCAGATTATGAAAGAAATTCATACATAGGAACATAGAGCCATAATCATCAACGAAAAACAGACTCAAAAAGCTTCTTTTGGCTTGGTGCCTGTGGCTCAACAGGCTAAGGCGCCAGCCACGTACACCTGAGCTGGTGGGTTCGAATCCAGCCTGGGCCTGCCAAACGACAATGACGGCTGCAACCAAAAAATGGCCAGGCGTTGTGGCAAGCGCCTGTGGTCCCAGCTACTTGGGAGGCAGAGGCAGGAGATTCGCTTGAGCCCAGGAATTGGAGGTTGCTGTGAGCTGTGATGCTACAGCACTCTATCCAGGATGACAGCTTGAGGCTCTGTCTCAAAAAAAAAAAGCTTATTTTATTTACTCTAAAAACTGGATTGATGGGGTGGTGCCTGTGGCTCAAAGGAGTAGGGTGCTGCCCCCATATGCTGCAGGTGGTGGGTTCAAACCCAGCCCTGGCCAAAAACTACAAAAAAAAAAAAATTGGATGGATGGATGGATGGATGAAGAGATGTGTGACAATACAATATGATAAAATGTGAATGATGAAATTTAGACAGTAGACATGAGAAGTTCACTGTAAAATTCTTTCAACTTGCCCTATTTTGAAACTTATAATAATAAAATCTCAGGGGAGAAATTTTGCCTTGAAATAAATGTCTTGCCTAACCATATCATTCTCACTAGTTTTCTACTTCTTAATTTAACACTAAAACTACTTGGGGCTTGGCACTTGTGCCTCAGCGGGTTAAGGCGCCAGTCACGTACACCTGAGCTGGCGGGTTCAAATCCAGCTCGGGCCTGCCAAACAACAATGATGGCTGCAACCAAAAAATGGCCAGGCGTTGTTGCGGGCGCCTATAGTCCCAGCTACTTGGGAGGCAGAGGCAGGAGATTCGCTTGAGCCCAGGAATTGGAGGTTGCTGTGAGCTGTGTTGCCACAGCACTCTATCCAGGGTGACAGCTTGAGGCTCTGTCTCAAAAAAAAAAAAAACATTAAAACTACTTGGAGTGGACTTGGTGGCTCACACTTATAAATCCTAGCACTCTGGAAGGCCGAAGAAGGAAGATCCTTTGAGGTCAGAGGTTAGAGACCAGCCTAAGCAAGAGCTAGACCCTCTCTCTACTAAAAATAGAAAAGAAGTTAGCTGACATTGTATGGAGCGCTTATAGTCCCAGCTACTTGGAAGGCTTTCCAGCTTAGCACCCATAGCTCAGAGGTTAAGGCACCCGTCACATACACCGGGGCTGGTGTGCTGGAACCCACCCCGAGCCTGCTAAACAATGACAACTACAACAACAACAACACACACACAAATAGCCGGGAATTGGGGCGGGCACCTGTAGTCCCAGCTACATGGGAGGCTGAGGCAAGAGAATTGCTTAAGCCCAAGAGCTGGAGGTTGCTGTGAGCTGTGACGCCACGATACTCTACTGAGGGCCACATAGTGAAACTCTGGCTCAAAAAAAATAAAGGGCTTTTCCACTTACAGGTACTTACATACCTGGCCACCAGAGCAAATTTATGTATGAACAAAATGTACCCCATTTCACATATGAACAATGAACAGATATTCTGTCCTGGAACACAGAAAGAAAAATTCTGAGGAAAACAGGATTTACCCACAGGATAAAATGTGTTAAAATTAGGCCAGGTGCACCTGAAATCTCTGTACTTTGGGAGTCCAAGGGGGAAATATTGCTTGAGGCCAGGAGTTACTTTGGGAGTCCAAGGGGGAAGGATTGCTTGAGGCCAGGAGTTAAAGACCAGCCTAGGCAACATAGTGAGATCTCACCTCTACAAAAATAAAAAATTAGCCTGCCTGTCGTCCTAATTACTCAGGAAAAAGAGAAAAAAAGGATCACTTGAGCCCAGGAGTTTGAGGTTGCAGTGAGCTGTGACTGTGCCACTGCTACAGCAAGACTCTCTATCTCTAAAAAAATAAAAATTAAGAAAAGCATTAAAAATTTTGTGGAGAAGCACCAATAAGTAGAAGTAAATAATTACATATTAGGGAGCATTAAGTTCTAAATCATCATAACACAAGCCAACTAAATAGGGAATATAGAATCCATGTTATTTTTCCTTAAAAGTAAATCTTTCCCTCTTCTCAAACTACTCCAGACAGCATTATCTAGTTTATGATAGAAACACAAAAATTACCAACATTCTCAAACATACTATACTCACCAGCTTATTTTCTGGTTGCTGAATAAATTCTTTCAATTGCTTTACAGTAGCCAGTCTTCTGTCTCTGTCATCTTCCCGGGTGATCCTCCGAAGAAGATTCGACAGTCGAGACTCATCAGAATAAGACATCGATCGCTCTGTGAATATAAACATCTTGTTACCCTTCAAATATAAATAAGTTTAGAAACTTTATAGCCCAAATATTTTAAGTTTGGGCTTAAAAAATTGATTCAAGATGGATAAAAGATTTATATCGAAGGCATGAAACAATAAAAATCCTCAAAGAAAATGTGGGGCAAGCACTTAAAGATGTCAGCCTAGGGAGAAATTTTATGAAGAAGACTTCTGTGACAATTGCAACAACAACAAAAATAAACAAATGGGACTTAATTAAAAAACAAAAGCAAATAAACAACTTCAGAATGGAAAAAGATATTTGCATAGTATGAATCAGACAAAAGCTTGATAACTACAATCTACAGAGAACTCAAATTAATCAACAAAAAAGAGAAGAGCCAACAATCCCATATAGCACTGGACAAAAGACATGAATAGAAACTTCTCTAAAGAAGATAGATGGGCTCGGGGCCTGTGGCTCAAGCCGCTAAGGCACCAGCCACATACACCTGAGCTGGCAGGAGCCCAGGCCTGCCAAACAACAATGATGCCTGCAACCAAAAAAAAATAGCCGGGTGTTGTGGCAGGTGCCTGTAGTCTCAGCTACTTGGGAGGTGGAGGCAGGAGAATCACTTGAGCCCAGGAGCTGGAGGTTGCTGTGAACTGTGATGCTACTGCACTCTACCCAGGGTGACAGCTTGAAGCTCTGCCTCAAAAAAAAAAAGAAGACAGACGAATGTCTAACAAACATGTGAAAAAATGTTCATCATCCCTAATCATCAGATAAATGCAAATCAAAACCACCCTGAGATATCACCTAACCCCAGTGAGAATGGCCCACATAACACAAAGTCACAGATGCTGGTATTCATGTGGAGAGAAGGGAACACTTTCACACTGCTGATATGACTGTAAACGAATACAACCTTTTTGGAAGAAAGTATGAAGAATCCTCAAAGAACTCAAATAAGACCCCCCCCATTTGATCCTGAATCCCATTACTGGGCATTTACCCAGGGGGAAAAAAAATCCTTTTATCATAAGGACATTTGCACTATACTCAATTGCAACTTTATTGCAGCTCAATTTACAATTGCCAAAATGTGTAAACAACCTAAATGCCCACCAATCCAGGAATGGATTAATAAACTGTAGTATATGGATACCATGGAATACTATTCAGCCATTAAAAAAAGATGGAGACTTTACATCTTTTGTATTAACCAGGATGAAGGTAGAACACATTCTTCTTAGTAAAGTATCACAAGAATGGAGAAGCAAGAATCCAATCTACTCAATTCAAATATGAAGGTAGTAGATGACCTAATACATGGTGGGGAGTAGGAGAATGAGTGAGTAGGGAGAGGTGGGGAGGGAATAAGGGAGAGGGACGGGGAGGGGGCACAGTGTACGGCACACTTCTTGGGGGCAAGACACAATTATAAGAGGGAATTTACCTAACAAATGCAATCAGTGCAAACTAATTCTCTGTACCCTCAACGAGTCCCAAACAATAAAATAAAATGATAAAAAAAAAAAAAATCAGTATCTACTGGATAATAAAAGCTCAATGAATGCAAGTCCTATCATCTTTTGTTCATCTCTACACATTAATACCAAGCCCTATTTGAGTACCTGGCACATACCAGGCCCGTAATAAATATTTGCTGAAGTACAGAATAAGTCACCTCAGTGTCTGTAAAGAAAACAAAAAAGAAAAAGAAAAGAATAAATAACCCTAAGGAAACTGAACAACTCATTCCAGAGGACCAAATGAAAGAAAAAAATAAAGGCTTAGGAAGTATTTTCTTCATGTCCATTCCAAACTTTTTTCAGCATCCAGGTGAAGAATATGGGTATAGATAGATGACTTCTACAGGTTAAAGTCTCAGGTAAAAATAGTCTATAAGTGACTATTTCTCATCTTTGTATCACACTGCGGGGGGGGGGGGGGTGCGCCTATTGTTCCCATTAGCATCATTCCCCTAGGACAAATTTTTGGCAAAGCAGAATCACACATGCTGTTCAACAAATGTCTAATTACCACATACCACGTGCAAGGTATGCTTCCACTAAAACGATGGCAAACCAGAACCTTTCTCCTCTTTATTTTTTAATTACAAGGATAAGCACTAATGTTCAAACAATGTTAGACAGTATTAGGATAATAAAGAGGCATTTAAGAACTAAAATTTTGAGAGTATTTTTCAGCTGTGCTATTTACCATAATTAGCCGATAAGCACATACACAAACCACATCAAAGGGTCTGACGTTACATTTCTCTCTAAGGCACAAAAAAAAAAAAACTGATAATAAAAGAAACATCTGAGAGAAGAGTATGATTTTTACAAATCCCTAGACCTTGAGAGAGGGAAGGAGCAAGGGGGGTGGGGTCTTGGTGTGTACCACACCTTTTGGGGGCAAAACACGATTGTAAGAGGGACTTTACCCAACAAATGCAACAGTGTAACATGGTTTCTTGTACCCTCAATGAATCCCCAACAATTAAAAAAAAAAAGTTTAAAAATAAATAAAAGAAATATCTGAGAGAAGAATATGATTTTTACAAATCCCTAGACCACAGAGTATTTCAATAAGAACAGATAACAAAAATGTCATTAGTTACCAGGTGGGAAATCTAGGTTCTTTGTGAAATTCTGCCACTAGCAAACTATACAACTCTGAGTCTGTGAGAAAGATGAATTAGACTAAGTCACCTTTAAAGTCAGTTTCTAGGTTCTATTAATTTCACTCTACTAAGAAACAATACAATCTTTGACTTATTCATTTCACTTCTGAAAACTTCCACAAAAGAAATCAGTTTTTTAGAAGTTATAAATGGGAAAAAAGCTACAAGCACAAAGATTTCCACCAAGATACATACACTACACATACATACCCACTAAGGAAAAAAAGGTCATAAACTAAATGTCCAAAGAGTAATTATATTCAACAAAGCATATGAATCAGAAATCTGAATTTCACACTTACCTTTACCAATAAAATAAATTTCCCTTTGAAGAAAGAAATTATTACTTCTAATCCTCTGAATTTTCAAGGCACATTACCTATATGGTGAGAGTTGTGTTACAAGGCAGAAAGTGGTATTGGTGTATTTAACTTTAGAAAAGGACTCAACCTGGCTCGGCGCCTGTGGCTCAACGGGCTAAAGCGCCAGCCACGTACACCTGAGCTGGCGGGTTCGGATCCAGCCCGGGGCCACCGAACAACAACGACGGCTGCAACCAAAAAAATGGCCGGGCACTGTGGCAGGCACCTGTGGTCCCAGCTACTTGGGAGGCGGAGGCAGGAGACTCGCTTGAGCCCAGGAATTGGAGGTTGCTGTGAGCTGTGATGCTACAGCACTCTACCCAGGACAACAGCTTGAGGCTGTCTCAAAAAAAAAAAAAAGAAAAGGACCCAACCTATATGCACCTGTATCCTCCATAAGCCCACGAGTTCAAGGACTTGCTGCAGTAAAAACCCACTATACACTGTACATTCATCATCCATGACAATTGGGGAAGGGACCTTATCCAGTCTTCTTATGTTAAGAAGAACTCTTTTAGAAAGTATAATCTTTCTGGCTCAGCACACATAGCTAAGTGGTTAGGGCACCAGCCACACACACCAAGGCTGGCGGGTTCAAACCTGGCCAGGGCCTGCTAAACAACAATGACAACTGCAACAAAAAAAATACCCTGGCATCGTGGTGGACACCTGTAGTCCCCCTACTTGGGAGGCTGAGGCAAGAGAATTGTTTAAGCCCAAGAGTTTAAGGTTGCTGTGAGCTGTTATGCCACAGTACTCTACCAAGGGCAACATGGTGAGACTCTGTCTCAAAAGAAAGAAAGAAAGTATAACCTTTCTTGTGGAAAAATTAACAGTTCATAGGAAAATAATGCGAACATTTATCACCTACACATTTTTCAACACAGGCTAGGACCAATGAATTCATACCTGTGTAAGACATAACTAAGCAATGACGCATCCAGATAAGAGAAAGAAGACATAGGTCTTCATGAAGAAATGTGCTCAGTCCCAGTTTCCTCAGCCTTACCCTGTGATTTCCTCATGTCTTTAGTGGCTAATGCACGACTGCCATGGTGAACACTGGTGAACTCAGGGCTGGTCACATTGTTAACCCTCAGCTCTTGCCCCAACGACTTCCGACCATAAGTATTTTCCCCAGATCCTCCATTGACACTGTAGCCACCTAAAAACAACAATGTTTACATTATTATAAGAGTTGTTTTTCTCAATCAAATCCTGATAGTTCAGTATCTTATCACCTGAGCTACAACTCAACCAGCCTTTGCTTCTCCTACCTTTACTATGTGCTGCCTCCTGTGAAATCATTTTGATTCCTTCATTGGAAGATTGGGAAGCAGAGAAATGAAAACTAAATTAAGTCAGACTTTGCATTTTGTTTAAAACTCTTCTCTTAGTCTACAGGGGATGTGGCAGTTGGGGGAACTTCAGCCTCAGCAATAATACTGTATGTTACTGGCAAGGAAACTGCCATTTTGAATTATGTTTATGGAAAAAGTCATACTTAATATAGAGCTTTCAGAAATGATACTGTTTTTGTTATTTCCATCTTAAATGTACTAGAGGCAAGCAAGCAAGCTGGGAGAAAAGCTTATGATATATAGGTTAAAAACATCCCTTTAGCAATAAGAAAATACATATACCCTTTTCGTCATTCTGTATGTCAGCATGGACTCTGGTATCATCGTGCCTTTGCCGAGACACCACAGCAGAATTTGAAGGTTGCAATCCATAAGAGGAAGAACCACCCCTATCTCTGGATGAAGAATATTTTAAATTATCTGGGTCGGCTGATGCACTATCAGTTCTGTAAAGAAAGAAAAGTGTAAGATTAGAATCTTAAAAAAACCACCAATCTTCTTTTTATACAAGACTCTTTCTTCTCCCCACTGTTTATATTTAACTATTACTACTACATGTAATCACTTGACTAAGAATAACTCTTTCAACTGGGAAAAGATTAACCGTCAATGGATGAAATGCTACCTTTTCAGTCTGTTCAATAATACTATTCTAAAGACCCATTCAGAAATACAAATAACTACCGGGATTAAGGTATCCAATTCATCCTGGTTTGCTCTGAACTTTATTGGTTTTAGCACTGAAAGTCTCAAGTTCAGGCAAAACAGGACACTTGGTCAGTCTGGTCCAGAATCTCTTCACATGATAGAGTAATTTTTTTCTAAACTCTCCCTACAGAACAGTCAAAATTTCAGTCTTCTCAGTCATAAAAATAAACACTGGCATCATGTCAAGCAGAGGCAATGCGTTACCAAATTATTTCAAAAGTGCTGCCTCAGAGGAATACTAAATAATTTGCTGGGAAATTATAGAATGATATTTGAAAACAAGCTCAATAGGATATAAGGAAAAAACACATTAGCTATAAAGATTATGTTTATGTACTGCAATAATGAAGACCTCATGAAGATGCCTTAACTACAAAGACTGTCAATTAAAATTATAAAAAGTGAAAAGACAAAGTTTTAAGAAAATAAATGTAAAGTATAGAAATCCAATAATCCAATCCAATGTTTGAAAGTTGTGATCCATAATCTGTTTAAAATTTAAAATGTAAGTACTGTTTACAATACTCACTATTTAGATATTAATAAACAAGTGTAGCCCAGGGTAAAATCAGTGTCCTTACCTAAATATCAGTTCTTAACTGCTCTATGCCTCAATTTTCTCATCAGTTAAAATAGAGAACTGAGATTCTCTATAGAGCTACAAGACTTCTGTTGAGTCTTACTCTTCCAATAATCATAAACAATCAAGAAAAAAGACAACACAAAATACTCCACTGTAGCATATGAGAAATGAAAATAAGAAGTTCCTCTCTTACTGATTTTCTGAGAGAAACAACCATTTGAAAAAAGTCACTTCCATGGTATTTACTAAAAACACCTTCTGAAGCCATAATCGTTTGAAAAAGGTAAAGACACTGGCAAGGATAGAAATTAACCTGTTCCTCTAATTTCATGTTCTTCCCTCATGTGCAAAACATGACAAGAGTGTTTATATACTACATATATCTCATTTAGAATTGATCAGCCTTTCCTTGCTCTCATCCACAAAAATACTAAACATAAAACTTTGCATAGGCCCAGTCAGTTGGACACTTTGGTCTGTAACTCTGGCAATCACTGTTAATACAGAACGCAGACAACACGTTCAATTAAACTTGGATGGCTGACTGGCACATGTCATTACTTCTAAAGGCTCTCATGATTATTTCATGAAATTCTATAACCTAGCTTACTAAAATAACTAAGGTCCACAATGGATTTTCTTCAAATATTCAGAGTTTACTTGCTTATTGACAAAGCTAAAGTACTTCTAACATATGAGAAAATAAAATCTATGGAATTTCCAGAAAAAATGTATGGGGATATTTTCTAAGTATACTTAAGTCTATAAGCACCAAAATACTAACAGCATTCCAGAAGCCTGTGAACTGTTTTAAACTATTGAAAGATATTCCTTGTATGTTTAAAAATAGCATACATAATGCCCACCTATAAGCAACTATAACATACCATTCTTTCCTGAAAGGAGACTGAAAAATAAGATAGTTTATGAGCTTTTCTGAAAGGTTTTGAACCTGTCTCGTATGCATAGCACCTAATACAAAAATGCGGGCTGGTAATATTTGAGCAAATAAAATAAACACAGGACTAACTCTGAAAAACAAAGAAAACCAAAGTCTACCATATTTAAACATGTCTTCCTTTCCTGTTTTCATTATGTTTACATGTCACACATACTACTTTTACTATTAACAGTTAAATTGTTTTATCATTTTCTGGTGACACAATAGCAACATAAGGCAGCAGAGAATACAGGTTAAAAAAAGATCTGGGCTCACATCCCAGTTCCAACACTGAAAAAGTATGTGTGCCTTTGCACATATTACTTATTGTAAGGATTACTTAATCTCCCAAACCTTTGGTTGTTTTTGCATAAAGTGGGGTTAATAACTGTCTAACAGATAATGTTGTCAAGAGGCTTGAATAAGATAATCAATTCTTAAGAAATATTGATCTTGCAGAACAACTAAAAAAAGTTGTTTAACTATAAGACAAAATAAACTCAAGGTTTCAGTCTAATAGACAATTAATGGTACAAGCAGTTCATGAGGACATGAATACAAGCATAAGTTTTTACACTCAATATATAGCAACTTATTTTAAATTCTTCACTGAAGAAATTAAGCCATCTACTGCTACCAATAAATCCATTTCAAACTAGGAAGCATCTGATTTCAGAAATGTAAAAACGAGAAGCAACTTCCTAATTTGTTAGAAACATGGGTTTTTAAATCCCATGAATTACGAACAGATTTTTTTCCCCAAAAAAGTTTGGATTTTCAGAAATGTAACAAAAAAAGTCACTATGACAGAAACAATGTCTCAGAACTGCCTGAAAACTTCCTTGTTGCCAAGTTCTTTTAATACAAATTGTTAAAACATTCCCAACTCTAATTATAAGTCTTCTGAACCCAAAATCACAAAATGGTTCAGCATTTACATGAAATGTCTATTTTTACAATATCTAGACTGTTTAGGTCTCAAAAAATGTCAATGCCAGGCTGTTAGCACCAATAAGATCATCTCAGTCCAATAAATAGAAAACTGTTAAAGAACGGAAATGAGCACTTAAAATGAAGCAATCAAAAGCACAAAATAGAAAATGCAGATTTGAACTCCAAGAAGCAAGCATAAATGTTAAGCCAGTTAGTTAGAAGGGCTGGAAAAGATATCATCTGCCAGAATTAGTGTTTCAATTTAGTGAAAAAAAGAAAATGTATCTGTTAAGGCTAAAAATCCCTAGCAAGGATCCAAAAATACTTCACAGCCCCTTTAATACTCTAAAAATATTATGGAAAGAAAAAAAAGAAATGCATAAATTTCCCCAAAATGATCAAACTGAAGTTAAAGCCTGATGTACATGCCACATGAGAGGTAAGTTTCTAAAGCTCATACCTCAAAAATCGCATACTGTATAATATGGAGCCTTTGTGATGTTTTGCATCAAGTCAATCTGTAAGACAGTAGTTACAATATTAGTGAAGACAGTGGGTTAAAACATTGTTGTTCAAACATGAAGCAAATATCATTTATGAGTTAGGTGCTTGCAGTTGAATTATGATCCCCCTGAGGGTTCATATGTTAAAGCAAAAATTGAGATGGAAAGCCACCTTGTGCCATAGAGGATAAAGAGGCTTAATGTGGCAACCAAAAAAATTTCAGTACATAAGAGAATTTAAATGTTAACTATAACATACAAATAGCATGCAAATATAGTCACCACTCACTTCAGTTATCTATTTTCAATATACAGAAAATGTAATAAATCTAAGAGGCCACTCATTTTTAATTGCCCAAATCCTTAGACCTCACATCAACAATCCACCATGTGTTAGGGAGGGATAGTACTTCCTAGCTAAATGTGGTCTTGTGGTCTAGTTCTTGTAAGTATAGAAAGAAAAGGGGAGGGAGGGGCAAGAGTCGGTGAAGTCAGGGAATTTCCTATCAGCAAGCATTTCTGTAAAGCACCCCAAAATGACTTGATGCAAACACCACAACTAGTGGTGCCACTAGAATAAGCATCATATTGCTTCAAGTTGCTTTCACCCAGGTTTATTAAGGGATTTCACTCTTGTGGTGAGGTCTAATTTGTAATGGATATAAACCAGGAAATGAGATTTGCACTAAAGCCAATGAGGTAGGAAGGCATTTATTCTAAGCAATGGTACTCAAAGATAATGTCATTGTTACAGAGCAGTTACAGGATATGCTGTGATGTTTTTATACTCAGTTAATACCACTTGAAATACTTTACCCTTTAAAAATAAAATTAAGGTTATCCCTATAATGTCTCTTACCTGGACTCACACATGCTTTCATGAAGAATAAAAGGGTGAAACTACACATAATCTGGGACCTTTTGTCTATCACTCTTATATCAGAAACACTATTCTAAATGAGACTATAGGTAAAAAAATTAATTTGGAAAGCTCAGGAACTTTATTATACAAAACTTTTCTTACAGAAAATTTTAAGTTCAAATTTACTCAATTTAACGTAAAATTTTAAGTTCAAATTGGAAAGAAACAGCTATGTCAAAATTATAAATGAATGTGAGTCAGTTATATAATACTGAAACATTAATTTAATAGAATTTCTTGGTGAAACTTTCTTAGCTACCCAAATATTAAGTGTCTATAATAACTGGATCCTAATTATCCATTGATGGGTGCTTTGTTAACAATTTTAATCGGAAATCAAACTGTCAGCTAAAGAACTACTATAGAATAAAACATGAAAATATACTTAACTGTCAATAACATTGTAAAGAAGTTTACCTTGCCCAAAGAGAGGTCTGGGCTTTACCTGTAGGTTCTAGAAAGTAATACCCAAATGCTTGGAATGCCATGACTAATAAGAGCATCCTTCTTCACTTGGAAGCTTTGGGCCACACCAGAGTACAACAAGGTGACTTACAGTGGAGGCTTTAAGTCACAAGGATCAGCTTGACCTCTCAAGGGGCTAGACCCAGCAGTTCTCAACCTGTGGGTCATGACCCCTTTGTAACAATGAAAATACATCGCAGCATCAGGAAGGCTGAGAACCACTGGGCTAGATACTAAGGTTAGTCTTGTGTGCAGTCAACCATGGAGCCCCCCCAAAAATTCTGGACATGAAAGCTGGAGTGAGCTTCCATGGTTAGCAATGCTCCACAAGTACTGTCACACATTAATGCCTACAGAAAAGTAACACTGCACCACTGTATGGGGAGAGGACAATTGGAAGCTCCATGTTTGAGACTTTTTCCTAGAGTCTGCTCTATGTGCCTTTGACCTTGGCTGATTTTTCTTTTTCTTTTGAGACAGAGCCTCAAGCTGTCAACCTGGATAGGGTGCTGTGGCATCACAGCTCACAGCAACCTCCAATTCTGGACTCAAACGAGTCTCTTGCCTCTGCCTCCCAAGTAGCTGGAACTACAGGCGCCCACCACAACGCCGAGTCATTTTTAGGTTGCAGCCATCATTGATGTTTGGCGGGCTGGGCTGGATTCAAACCCGCCAGCTCAGGTGTACGTGGCTAGCGCCTTAGCCTGTTGAGCCACAGGTGCTGAGCCTTCTTTTTATTTTTTTATTTATTTATTTATTTTTGAGACAGAGTCTCACTATGTCGTCCCGATAAAGTTCTATGGCATCACAGCTCACAGCAACCTCCAAACTCTTGGACTTAAGCAATTCTCTTGCCTCAGCCTCCCAAGTAGCTGGGACTATAGGTGCCACCACAACGCCCGCTATTTTTTGGTTGTAGTTGTCATTGTTGCTTAGCAAGCCCAGCCTGGGTTTGAACCCACCTGCTCCAATGTATGTGGCTAGCACCCTAAGCTGCTGAGCTCCAGGTGCCAAGCCTGCCCTTGGCTGATTTTAACCTGAATCGTTAACTGTAAACTCAAAGTTTATTGCAGCTATTCAATGAATTGTTCTGGTGAGTCCTCCTGGTGAATTACTCAACCTAAGAAGTCTTGGGAACCCCTAAACCTGGAACTGATGTCAGAAGCAAGAGTAGTCCTAGGGAGTATCCTCCCTCTACTTCTGCATCTTTATGTAAACTCATTAAGGGAACTCTAAACCAAAATGTAAATTTTTTTAATAACATCTTTAGGAAACATATTAAAGATTGACTGGCTTCTGTATAGTTTATTTCCCTTACAAGGAATCTCAAATACTTCTATTATCAGACCTCTCATCATATTAACCAGAAGATTCAAACAAAGCCAATACCCCTAGGAAGAAAATCTGATTTTATCCTCGGCTTCATGTGCACAACTGTCTTCAGAAAAAAAGGTTGGTAAATATTCTCCTCCCCCATGCTCATTCTTCTTTTCACTGACTACAACTGGGCCTTCAATGTTGCCCATGTTTCCCTAGCCAGGATTCTTTCCTTTCCGAAACTTTGTGTACATTTTTTCCTTCACCCACTACAACCAGCAGATGACCCTGCTTCATGAGCAATCAAAGCCATTCGACAGCATTCTCAATAAGAGCTAACATTTTTGAGCTCCTGCCAAGTGCTGGATATTCCCTCTTCTTTCCACAATATGCCCTGTCTCTCTGGATGTTGTAAAATCTCCCATTTTACTACTACTCATCACATCATCAATGAGCAGTCTCAAGTTGCACCTTTACCATAAGAAAGAAAAAAAAAAAAAAAAAAAAAAAAACCACCCTTTTGCCTTCTATATAGATCTAATTGTCCAGATTTTTCACAGCCTCTGGAAAAATTTATCCTTCTGGGCCAGGCACAGTGACTCATGCTTGTAATTCCAGCATTTTGGGAGACCAAGGCAAGAGGATTGCTTAAGGCCAGTAGTTCAAGACCAGCCTAAGCAACACACAACATAGTGAACTCAGGCGTTTGAAGTTACAGTAAGCTACCTAATACTACTGTAATGTAGCCCAGGCAAGAATGAAATCCTGTCTCTCCAAAAACATAAAAGGAAAATAAAATTTATCTTTCTGGACTTGGCTCACTTTTCAACCCACTAATATCTGGGTTCACTCTAAACACACCACCAATGGCTGGGCAAGATGGCTCACACCTGTAATCCTAGCACTCTGGGATGTCGAGGCACATGGATAACCTGAGCTCAGAAGTTCAAGACCAGCCTGAGCCAAAAGTGAGACACCTTGTCTCTATTAAAAATAGAAAAATTAGCCAGGTGTGATGGCACAGGCCTATAGTCTCTGTTACTCAAGAGGCTGAGGCAAAAGGATCATTTGAGCCCACGAGTTTGAGGCTGCTTTGAGCCATGATGCCACAGCATTCTATCCAGGATGACAGAGTGAAACTCTATCAAAAAATAAATAATCAAACAAACACATAAATAAAATAAAACCATACCACCAAAACTGTATCTGCCAAGGTAGGAAATATCACTCATGACCTTCTTTGTCTCTACAATTCCCTTTTCAGTTCATCTTGTACTCTTTTAATGCCATTCTAAAGGCTTTGGGGTTTTTTTTAATGACTTTAATTCTAATAACTCTCTCTACTTTTTCCCAATCCCCAAGTGTCCTCTTCCTTCTTTGTAATGTTCTTTAATTAGTTTAGAATTCATGGTCTATCTTTCAATAAAACCCTCATCAATACTCTTAACATCTCTTAAGATTTTTCTCACACCAATCTGGCAAAACTCCAACCCTGGATAAACCCAACTGCCAATTACCCATCACTAAGCACCACTGTCCCAGGTCTTCCAGTGTCTATGTCCTACTCCCTACATGCATTATCCAGACCTTCACTATTCTCTTCAAATTCCAAAATATCCTAACCCCCCACAAACACAGAAGCTCTTTCACATTCTCCCTACTTCCCCAAGAAAAAAAAGATACCATATCTGCACCCGATTCCAGGCTTTAATTAAGATCCCATCTACTTCCATCTTACCTTAACTTTTCAAATACTTTTCTCACAGAACTAAAGCTTCCCCTTAATTATATAATGTCTCCCACTTAAAAATACAAAAGACATAGGGCGGCACCTGTGGCTCAGAGGAGTAGGGTGCCGGACCCATATGCCAGAAGTGGCCGGTTCAAATCCAGCCCTGGCCAAAAACTACAAAACACACACACACACAAAGCAAAAACAAACAAAAAAATTCATTAATCCCACATGCTCTGCTCCTCCACCAGTAAGTTGGTGCTCTTTGTAGCCAAAAAAGTTGTCTATACTCCCATTCCCACAGTAGTGAAACCCGCTTTGACCTCCAGATTACTAAATCCAAGATATATCTCAGGCCTCAATCTGCTCCTCCTCTCAGCAGCTTTCACAGGTCTGCTGAGTAGGAATGAGCGGTTTTGCCCTGCACAAAGGTACCCTGCAGAGGAATAAAGTAGGATGAGTGAAAAATCTCTTTTTAAAATTCTTACAATAACCCTGTCATGCTCAGTTCCTGACAATTCTAAATATTGAACTCCTGCTCCTAATTTCTCAGGCTCCTTTACCAAAGTGTACTCAACCTTGGAGTTCTCGAAGCCTGGTATTGGGCTCTCTATACATCTTACTTGTACTCTGACAACTGTATGACATCCACTCCCACGTGTACATCAGCTCCAGACAGATGTCCACTCTGAGGACCAGACTTACACACCTAACTATTTAAAAATGATCACAAAGTTCTAATGCCTCAAACACAACAACCAGCCCCTTTTTCCCAGTCTTCCTATTTTAATAAATGGTATTGTTTTCAGCTATTTTTTAATAAATGATACTATTTGATCAGACATAGTTGTCTCCTGCCTCCAATTTTCTCTCTTGCATCTCTATCACACGTTGCAACAAAAATAATTCTTACAAGACACAAATCTGATGTCAATCCCACTGCCCCTGTCATCTTATCACTTGTTCCCTTTTCAGCTAAATCTCTACCAATCACCTTGTTTATTCTCTACCCTATCCAGCCTAACCATTCAGTGCCTCAAATCACCCTGCTCTGCCCCTGCATGCCTGAAACAGCCTTGTCCTGGATCCTCAGTCCTCATCAACCCTAGCTTTCTCTTTATCCTTCAAGCTTCAACTTTGCTTTGGAAAGTGTCCGATTCCCCTGAGGCTGGCTAAGAGTCCCTGCTATATACATGCTATGGAGAACCTACTGGTTTCCCTTAGCTCTTACACCACTTGAAGTGCTTATTTAACTGTCTTCTGCCAAGAGACCGTGAATACTAGGACAGAGGCCTGTCCGTTTTGCTTACCAGATGGCATATAAAATTACTTGATTGTCTGTTATCCTTGGGGCCTTTCCCTTGACTCTGGAATTCAGTAGCCTAACCTAATTCAACAATAACTTTTCTTCAAGATTCGGCTTGCAATCCACACTTCTCCTCCAAAATGTTCTATTAAAATCAACTACATTTTCTTGACTATCTACTACAACAAGAGCATTGATCAGAGCTGAAGATCCCCAAAGCTGAACTAACATAGTTCTAATCCTCTAAAAACCTAAAAAAAGTCTAGAAAAGACTGTTAGATAAATCTTAACAGACTTGAGTAGTAATAATCCTTTTATTACAGAAGAAATCCCATTGAGCTCCTCCTTCAAATTCTGATAGCAAAGTGTGTCCCACACTAGTTCACACTTCAGAAGTTACATACTAATTTCAACTTGCTTGCTTGCTCGTTTGAAATATTAGCACTGAAAGCAGGAGATGCTAAGAGGGAAAACGACATGGTGGTTACTGCACGGAGAGGAACAGACTAGAAGATGGTAGTTTAAACATCCATTATGATTGCTTAAATTAAGTAAAAATGTTGTCTAAGATACAATTTCCATAACTAAAATTTAGTCTACTCATGAAGTCTTAAGCATTACTTTTCTTTTTAGACAGATTCTCACTCTATTGCCTTGGGTAGAGTGTTGTAGCAACATAGCTCACAGAAACCTCAAACTTTTGGGCTCAAGCAATCCTCCTGCCTCAGCTTTCAGAGTATAGGTGCCCACCACAACACATGGCTAGTTTTTTGCTTCTTGTTTTTTTTCTATTTTTTCATAGAGACGAGGTCTCACTCTTGCTCAAGCTGGTCTCAAACCCCTGAGCTCAGAAGATCTCAAACCCATCTCAGCTTCCCAGAGTGCTAGGATTACAGGCATGAGGCATTGTAAACCCCACCCCGCAAGCATTACTTTTCTAAACACAAACGGGGGGCTAAAGTAGAAAGAGCCAACCTCATCAATATATTTCAATGCATTTTGAATTTTATCTATTGAATATGCTTATTGATTGATTGATTGATTTTTTTGAGACAGAGTCTCACTCTGTGCCATGACATCCTAGCTTACAGCAGGCCTCAAACTCCTGGGCCCATTTTTAAAATCTTATTTAGTTTTGTTAAAGGACATTATCAGGAGGGTGAAAAGACAACTCACAAAATCAGAGACTATATCTGCAAATTAAGTATCCCTTAAGAGTGTACCATTCAAAACGTATGAAGAACTCTTACAGTTCAGCAAAAAGACAACCAAATTTTAAAATGGGAAAAAGATTTTAATCAGTATTCCTCCAAAGATGTACAAATGGTCAATAAGCACATGAAAAATGCTCAACATCATTAGTGATTAGGGAAATGCAAATCAAAACCACAATGAAAAATCCATTTCATCTTCACTAAGATAGTTATGATTAAAAAAAAAAGCATTGTGAGGATAAGGAGAAATTAGAGTTCTCAAGCATTGCTGGTGGAAATGTAAAATGGAACAGCTATTTCAGAAATCAGTTTGGTAGTCCCTCTAAGAGATAAAACATAGAATTATATACAAACTACAAACTCATTCCTAGGTATATGCTCAGAATTGAAAACAGGTAGTCAAACAAAAACTTGTACACAAATATTCATCACACTACCTATTCACATGAGCCAAGAGGTAGAAATCCAAAGCATCTACCAAAGGATGAATGGATTTTTGAAAAATGTTATATCCATACCCATACAATGGAGTATTATTTAGCCATAAAAAGGAATGATCCAGGAGTAGTTCGTATGTCTCTAGTCCCAAGTACTTGGAAGGCTGAAGTGAGAGAATCTCTTGAGCCCCCACAGATTTAAGGTTGCAACAAGCTATACTGATGACACTATACTCTAATTAGGGTGTAAGAGTAAAACCTTGTCTTGAAGAAAGAATGAAATGCTAATACATGCACAGATGAACCTGGAAAACACTTTACCAAGTGAAATAAGCTAAACACAAACTATCACATGTTGTCATAAAACAACATTTATGACACTTTTGAAAAGACAAAAGAATAGAAGGAAAAAAAAATTGTTACCAAGGTCAAGGGGGTGCAACTGACTACAAAAGAGCAAAAGGAAACTGGGAGGGATGACTCTGTAACTGCTTGTGGTGGTATCAGTTACACTACCAATATGCATTTGTAAAAACTAAAAGAACTACACACCATGTAAATTATACCTCAACAAGCCTGAGACTGAAGGAAATCCATTTCTTTATAGGAAAGATATAAAGCATAAAACTGTTCATTTATTTTTAATAATTCAGTACTTCATATCTTATATTATCTATCATATTAGCCATCTAAATGAAAAAGCAAAATGTAGCACTGACTTGCAGTCACTGTGTTTTCCAATGAAACCAAAGACCATTTCTGTCTAAGTCAATCAGGTGTCAGAAGAGCTAGAACTTAAAATCTTGGTATAGAAAGAAACTTATACCAACCAGTAAAAGAAAATTGTCAATTGTCAACTATAGTAATAGTAAAAAGGTTCTAAATTTCTAGCACAATTTTACTTTTTTTTAGAGACAGAGTCTCACTTTGTCACCCTCAGGAGAGTGCTGTGGCATCATGGCTCACAGCAACCTCCAGCTCTTGGGCTTAGGCAATTCTCTAGTCTCAGCCTCCCGAGTACCAGGGACTACAGGCACCCACCACAATGCACAATTTTACTTTTTGATCAATACCTGAGAAATACACTACTCCATATAGCACTTTATTTTTTAAAAAAGAAATACAAAATTCTTAATATTTTATTGCCTATTTTGTTGGCTTCCAAATTTCTGGCTAAATTCTCATTAACCGACCACTGGGGAAAAAAAACACAAAGAAATGTAAACAGATCTAAAGCACTAGGCTGGTAAAATGAAAAGAGCACTAGGTAAAACAGATACATAAAATCCGCTGAAAATTTAAGTATTATGAGATTCTATACCTCCACTGCATAAATTCATATCTTACTAGGTATGGAGAATATTGATACTTAGAAAATCTAGTATGTGGCTCAGAGCCTGTAGCTCAGTGGCTAGGGTGCCAGTCATGTACACCGGAGCTAGCAGGTTCAAACCCAGCCCTGGCCTGCCAAACAACAATGACAGCTAGAACCAAAACATAGCCAGGCGTTGTACCTGTAGTCCCAGCTTCTTGGGAGGCTGAGACAAGAGTTGGCGGTTGCTGTGAGCTGTCATGCCATAGCACTCTACCAGGCAACATAGTGAAACTCTGCCTCAAAAAAAAAAAAGAAAGAAAAAGAAAATCTAGTATGATTTTAATCTCTAATATAAATGTGAATTCAAGTGTTCCATTAAACAAAAATAAATTTTTATCCCAACTAATTCTTCACCTAAAGGCACATTAGTTTGACTTTCTCCTTGCCTTTATTTTTATTTATTTTAATTTCTCTATTTTTTAGAGATAGGGTCTTGCTCTGTCACTTAGGCTAGAGTGCTGTGGCACACTCAAAGCTCCCTGGCAACCTCAAACTCCTGGGTTCAAGCGATCCTCCTGCCTCACACTCACAAGCAGCTGGCGCAAGCCAACAGACCCAGTTAATTTTTTAACTCACTAAAGTGCCCTGGGCTCAGCACCAGTAGCTCAAGCGGCTAAGGCACCAGCTACATACACCAGAACTGGTGGGTTCAAATCCAACCCGGGCCTGCCAAACAATGACACTACAACCAAAAAACAGCCAAGCGTTGTGGTGGGTGCCTATAGTCCCAGCTACTCTTGGGAGGCTGAGGCAAGAGAAACACTGAAGCCCATGAGTTGGAGGTTGCTATGAGCTGTGACACCATGGCACTCTACCAAGGGTGATACCTTGAGGCTCTGTCTGGAAAAAATAAATAAATAAATAAAGTGCCCTGGCTGGTCTTAAACTCCTGGCCTCAAGCAATCCTCCCACCTCTGTCTCCCAAAATGCTAAGATTACAGGTGTAAATCACTGCACCTGGCCATAGCCTAGACTGGTTTCCAGTGGTGCAATTATAGCTCACTGCAATCTCCAACTCCTAGGCTAAAGGGATTCTTCCACCTCAGCATCCCCAGTAACTGGGACTACAGGCACAAGCCACAGTTCCTGGCTCCTTGTCTTTATTGATAACTGGAGCTAGTTCACAGCATGAAAGAGACCATCTTTCACTCCCATTTGCATTGCTTATCATCCCCTTCAGTCAGCAAGTCTTGGAAGTACTCTAGAAACATCCCATTCAGCCTGGGAAATTGCCAAGATTGAAAGTAAATACCTTACTCCTTGACCTCTTAAGCAGGAGGACAAAAAAAGACACAAAGTTTACAAAGGAATGCATCCCACTCTCCTCTCCCTTAAACGCCAAACACAAGCCATTAGGACACAGAAGATTAAGAATCATTATGGGTTACACCCTACAGGAATCCGAAGAGTTTCAAAAGCAGATTGGAACTCTATAATCAAGGAAAAGGCACAGTGACTTTTCATCACAAGTACAACCATCAAAGTCCTAAAAATTGGAAAATAACTGCAGAGCTGTTCAAATAAAGTTCCTCTAGTCAATAGACTCAAGCACGTGCCGAAGGAACTGACATGTTTTATAACTTTTCTAATAACTGAATACTTAAATCCTGTGATTCACACCTGTAATGCTAGCACTCTGGGAAGCTGACGAAGGAGGATTGCATGAGCTCAGGAGTTTGAGATCAGCCTGAGTTAGAGTGAGACCCTATCTCTACCAAAAAGATAAAAAATTAACTATGAGTTGTGGTGGCACCTGTAGTCTCAGCTACTTGGGAGGTATGAGTGAGGCACAAGGATTACTTGAATCCAGGAGTTTAAGGTTGCTGTGAGCTAGACTGATGCCTGGGCACTCCAACCTGGGATGACAGAGTGAGACTCTATCTCAAAAACCAAGAAACCTTATCAATTTATACATTGCTGCCACAATATCGAATGGTATACCCGACAAATGTTGGGCTCAGTTATGGTTTTTGGCACCAAAAGATCAGTATCTACCAAGCAACTACACTTTCATTCCTCAACACGAAACATGTCTTAAATATAGTGGTGAACATAAAAAGACACTTACTGACCAGACATGGTGGCTCATGGCTGTAATTCTAGCCCTCTAGGAAGCTGAGGTAGGTGAATAGCCTAAGCTCAGGAGCCCAGCCTGAACAAGAGCAAGGCCCCATCTCTACTAACAAAAATAGAAAAATTAGCCAGAATTGTAGCAGGCACCTGTATTCCCAGCTACTCTGGAGGCTGAGGCAAGAGGATCACTCAATCCCAAGAGTTTGAGGTTGCAATGAGCTATGACACCACGACATCATACCCAGAGTGACAAGAATAAGACTCTGTCTCAAAAAAATAAATCTTATAACTGCTTAATACTATATATACATTTTTAATTCAATGAAATTTTATTAACTCCTATCTTTGTTTAGAAGATGCATGTGTGTTATTTGTTTTATTAGCCAAGTACTTAAAACCATTACACTAGCACAGCACACCCTTTCCACGAGTCTGGCATTTGCCTTAATCCCATAAAAAAATTAAAATAAAATAAAAATGTATATATACAATAGAAGAATAAAGCAATTCAGCATTCAACTGGTATTCTTATAATTAGTTCTTAAATTCCAACAGTACGATAAAAGTTAAGCAAGGTATAAGCTACCTTTTAACGTATCCTTTCTCTAAATAAATTCCTTATAGCTGTCCTCCAATATATGCAAGTAGTCACAAAGATTAGAATATTTTTTTCTAGCATATACTTTCGACTGGTAGCATTTCTCTTTTCTTTTCTTTTGTTTTTGAGGCAGAGTCTCACTTTCTTGCCCCCAGGAGAATGCCATCATGTCAAAGCTCATAGCAACCTCAAACTCTTGTCCTCAAGCAATCCTCTTGTTTCAGCCTCCAGAGTAGCTGGGACTACAGGTGCCCACCACAATGTCCAGCTATTTCTAGAGACAAAGTCTTGCTCTTGCTCACACTGGTCTCAAACCTGTGAGCTCAGGCAATCCACCTACTTTGGCCTCCCAGAGTGCTAGAATTACAGGTGCTCACTATAACCCCCAACTCTTTTTTATAGCCGGGGTCTCACTCTAGCTCAGGCTGGGAGCAAGAGTGAGACCTGAGCTCAAGCAATCTACGCCCCTAAGTTTGCCAGAGAGCTGGATTACAGGCATGAGCCACCGTGCCCGGCATCATGGTAGCAGTACTTAAAGTAAATAAGATATAGCAGAAAAAGATAAAGAATAATGCAGATCTATACTGAAATTCCTTATTAGCACACTTCAAATACACTTATAGCCTAACAGAAGCACACTAGAAAAAGTAGAAAGAGAACCATTACGTTGAAGAGCAATTAGTTCTATTGCCTTCAATATTTTTAAAGTGTGCATAAAACAACCATGAGCATCATATGCTGTGCTTAATAGAAATTCAATAATTACGGCTCAGCACCTGTGGCTCAATGGGTTAGGGCACCAGCCACGTACACCTGAGCTGGCGGGTTTGAATCCAGCCCAGGCCTGCCAAACAACGACAGCTGCAACCAAAAAATGGCCGGGCATTGTGGCGGGCACCTGTGGTCCCAGCTATTTGGGAGGCGGAAGCAGGAGACTCGCTTGAGCCCAGGAACTGGAAGTTGCTATGAGATGTGATGCCATGGCACTCTATCCAGGGTGACAGCTTGAGGCTCTGTCTCAAAAAAAAAAAAAAAAAAGAAAGAAAAGAAAAAAATTCAACAATTAGAGCGGCGCCTGTAGCTCAGTGAGTAGGGAACCAACCCCATTTACCAAGGATGGCGGGTTCAAACCTGACCCTGGCCAAAATACAACAACAAATAGCCGGGTGTTGTGGCAGGCGCCTGTAGTCCTAGCTACTTGGGAGGCTGAGGCAAGAGAATTGCCTAAGCCTAAGAGATGGAGGTTGCTGTGAGCTGTGACGCCATAGCACTCTACCAAGGGCAACAAAGTGAGACTCTGTCTCTAAAAAAAAAAAAAAAAAAATTATACCAGCTTCTATTCCACATACTCTTGAAAATATTTCACACAAACTTTATGGAACTCTTGTAAGTTACCATAACCACACACGTGTACACTGACAGAAAAATGAAATTTGAACTACAGTACGTGTGTGGTATGTGTATAGTAATTTCTAAAATTTTAAGAAAGAAAAGATAAAAGGTTATTTAAAATTTCAAGTTTGATTCAGACATAGCAACACAAATTGCTTTTGTGTAGCACTTTTTAACAGTTTTGAAAGCAATTTCTCAAACTTTATCTTTAACCCTCATAGCCTTACATCTTTAGAAGGCAAGAATTACCTCCTCAGAGGGACAGCTGGTAGCATCAGTATGAAAGACTTTTGTCTTTCCATTCTTAATTCATTGCTATTTTCATCACACCAACCTCTAAGATAAATATATTTATGAAGAAAAAATATACATAAAAAAAACACACATTCTGGCTCGGCGCCTGTGGCTCAACGGGCTAAGGCGCCAGCCACGTACACCTGAGCTGGCAGGTTCGAATCCAGCCCGGCCTGCCAAACAACAATAATGGCTACAACGAAAAAATGGCCGGGCGTTGTGGCGGACGCCTGTAGTCCCAGCTACTTGGGAGGCAGAGGCAGGAGACTTGCTTGAGCCCAGGAATTGAAGGTTGCTATGAGCTGTGTGTGATGCCACAGCACTCTATCCAGGGGTGACAGCTTGAGGCTCTGTCTCCCAAAAAAAAAAAACACACATTCTTAAAAATAAATACACCTGACAGAGCAATCTAAAACACCTTGGTTCTACTTCTAACTTCACCAATGCTAAGACAGCAAGTATATATTTGCACATATTTTTTTCTTTTTTTTTTTTTTTTGAGACAGTTTCAAGCTGTCACCGTAGGTATAGTGCCATGGCCTCACAGCTCACAGCAATCTCCAACTCTTGGGCATAAATGATTCTCTTGCTTCAGCCTCCCAAGTAGCTAGAACTACAGGTGCCCCACGCCAAAACACCCAGCTATTCTTTGGTTGTAGTTGTCATTTTGTTCTCACAGCTCACAGCTCACAGCAACCTCCAATTCCTGGGCTCAAGCGACTCTCCTGCCTCCGCCTCCCAAGTAGCTGGAACTACAGGTTCCCGCTACAATGCCTGGCCATTTTTTGGTTGGAGCCGTCATTGTTATTTGGCGGGCCCAGGCTGGATTCAAACCCGCCATCTCATGTGTAGGTGGCTGGCGCCTTAGCCTGTTGAGCCACAGGCGCCAAGCCAGAAAACAGATTTTTTAATGATTGTGAATTGCAATATTGTCTCATTTCAGCTAAAGATGATTTACTTCCATTGTATTATTGTATTGTACTGTATTCTTGTGATATTGCATTATCGACATTAAAAAAATCCAATGCTCGGCTCGGCGCCTGTGGCTCAACGGGCTAAGGCACCAGCCACGTACACCTGAGCTGGCGGGTTCGAATCCAGCCCCCAGGCCCACCGAACAATGATGGCTGCAACCAAAAAATGGCTAGGTGTTGTGGTGGGCGCCTGTAGTCCCAGCTACTTGGGAGGCAGAGGCAAGAGACTCGCTTGAGCCCAGGAGTTGGAGGTTGCTGTGAGCTGTGATGCCACAGCCCTCTA
>CAUYON010178565.1:0-19784 GCA_963573935.1 Arctocebus calabarensis
TCTGCTACATAGAAGGCATCCTTATCATCAGAAGAGGAAACTTCATTGATTTTTTGATCCAGAATGTCCTTGGCAGTAAAACCTTCATCAAGCAAGTGGCAGTCAAACTCTTCATTACTAATGTTGTTCATGGTTTCTTGAAAAACTCAAAGATGGAATTTAAAGAAATACTTCCAGCTTCTCACAAAGGCAATTCTCCAGGAATTCTGAATCCCACTGCATGTGTCCTCCAAACTACAGTGAAAACATTCTTAGAGCATCCGGGCGCCACAGGCCAGCCCCATGGAGAAGCTGGAAAGCTGGAGCCACAAGAGCACGGGGCTGCCCCTGCCACTCCCTGCAGTGCCTGGCTCCCGCCTGAGACACCGGCCTGAGGTGGTGCCTGAGGCCGTGGTGGCAACTTCAGGGACTGATCTCTACCTTTTCAAAGTCAATAGAAAATGGGTTATGGAAAAGCTGTACGTCCTGTTCATGGAGATGAAGTTCTTTAAATCTAAATTGGAACTCCTTTTGCAACTTTTCCAGTGAATCCACACATGTTTTGTTTGGGAATGCAACCAGTGGTTTTTCCGCCCGGGATGAGTCCGCTGCTAAACAGGACAGGCAGTGGAGGCAAAAACACCCGGTGGGCCGGATAAACGTCCTCAGTGGGCCGCATGTGGCCCACGGGGCTGTGGTTTGAGGACCCCGATCTAGAGAATTGGCAGGAATTGTGGATCTCCATGCGTCAGATATTCAAATGCTTTTCAACAAAAAGGAGGCACAACAAAGTTATTGAAAGGATAGTTAACGTTAAAATTAACAAATGGTTTTTATTTTTGAACTTATTGAGCACCTAATACAGTGGTTCTCAACCTGTGGGTCGCTACCCCTTTGCTACATTGAAAATACACCTGCGTATCAATATTTATATTAAGATTCATAACAGTAGCAAAATTTCAGTAATGAAGTAGCAACGAAAATAATTTTATGGTTGAGGGGTCACAACATGAGAAACTGTATTAAAGGGTTGCGGCATTAGGAAGGTTGAGAACCACTGACCTAATAGATTTTTTATAAATTAATGTATATTTTAAAAGTATGTCTAATTGAAGTTTCTTGAGTGGACCCTTATTTGATTACAGCTAAATTAATGAGCTCTTCCAGATGAAAACATTTCCTACCCCTGCTGAAGACCATCTCCAGTCTGTGGGTCTGTTCTGTTGTCCAGTTGGGGTGGCCATCGATGCTGTGATAGTGTCAATGAGAGACAAGGTTTCTCTGGGGCAGGGAGTGTGATTGGTGGACTCTGACCCTGCACAGGGATTGGTGGGACAGGCGCCAGCCACGGGTTTTTTTGTTGGCTTTCTGCTAAGCCCTCACAGTTACCGTCTGCGAAAAGGTATTGAATTCTTATTGCCCACATAGAAAGCCAGTCCCTTTCTTGCAGGGAACATGTGGAACAGACAGGCACAATTTGTTGTGTGTGACTTTACCTCTCTGATCCTTCTATAAAGTGATGGTGTCTGTAAAGTGGAGGTTATGAGATCCTTCCTTCCAGGGTCAGTACCCCACAGTGCCTCAGAAAGGTGACCTAGCTTTCCTTTCCAGCTAATCTGTGAGCTCAGATTAGAAGATACTGTCCTCACCTCCTTTTCTGTGTCCCACTCAGGTTTTGGCATAAAGTTGGGGCCAAGGATGTGTGAGTGACAAACAGATCTTTATTGCTGTTGAGTCTGTTCTGGGCTGGAGCTCAGTGCTGGGCATTCATAGGCAAACTGGACAGAAACATTGCCCTCAAGGAGCTTCTCCCAGGCTGGGAGCAGGACCCAGGACAGGTGGCAGCCCTTGCATCCTAGAGAGTAGTGGGTGCTGGGATGGTGAAGTAGGTTCAAAGTACAGGGAGGGAGGTGAGGATGCCTCAAAAGCATTTTAAACTCCAGGATGAGTCCTAAAAGATAGAAGCTTTTCAGAGGGGAGTGGAGGGCATTTCAGGCATCCCAGAAGGAGCACAGCAGAGGTCTGGGTCTCCCATGGAGCTTGGGCAGGCTGAGTCTGGGTAGGTTCTGAGAACAGCCAGGGGCTCCCATGGCCCAGCAGCCCCAGCCCAAGGTTTCTGGAGCTCAAGAAGCAAATGTCAGGAGACACTCACCTCATAGACAAAGAGACTCCCTTGTGTGAGATTTTACAAAATGCTGTTAGATTAGAACAGAATAATAGAACCAGACTTCATGGTTCTATTTTCATTTTCTATATTCCCTTGCAGTCCTTGGTCCATAGGCATATTTTTAATCACTGCACAACTATAGCTTTGGTTATGGTTTTCTTTATTGTACTGTAAACATTTTTCACTCTTGCTACAGAGTTTTCATAATTATCATTTCAATGGTTGCATAAATTGGCCATTAAGTTGATGTTCTTTAATTCACTGAAACGTCCCCTTTTGTCAGAGGTTTAGATTGTTTTCTGTTTCTGGATATTATAAATCATGTACTATCATACATCTTTTTGAAATAGTCTTTCCCTTCTAACAAATTATTTTGTCAGAAAAAGTGAGATTATTGGGTCAAAGAGTACGGGCGTTTTTATCGTTCTTGCAATGGCGATGCCAAATTGCTTTCAAAAAGGTCACTTCCCATCGGGGTGCAAGAAGATCAATTTTTACCACAACTTAACAAGCATTTCACGTTGCAATTACAAGCCTTTGGTTTTATTTTTGCTATTTTAATAGATGTGAAGTGACCTCCCACTGGATTCCCAGAGAGATGGTACTTTTCTCATGTGCCTATTAATGGTCCCTTCCATTTTTCTGTTCAACCCATTCACATGTTGTCATCTTAGAGTTTTTAAATAATGATTTATGTGAACTCTTTATATTATAGAGCTACCAACATTCTGTCTGACACATTGCTACCTATAGACTATTTTTATTTTAGTAATTAGGGGAGTATTATTTATTTTAGTTAATATTTTATTTCAGATTATTATGGGGTACATATGATTTGGTTATATAATTTGCTTTTGTTAAGGTTAAAGTTCCAGTTTTAGGTGTGGCCTTTCCCCCAGGAAATGTGCAGTAACGAATTTTGTAATGAATTTTTGAATTTTGTAATGAATGAATTACAAATCCTTGTAGTGAATTTTCCCATCCCCTTCCTCCCCTCCTCTGTACATAAATTTCATTGAGTTTTTCTCTCCTGTGAGCATGTCGGTGTTAATCTACTAGTTTGAATTCATGTGTAGTACCCAGTACATGTGATGTTTGTTTATCCATTCTTGCGATACTTCACTTAGGAGAATGGGCTCCAATTCCATCCAGGTTGTTACAAAAGATACAAGATCTCCATCATTTTTTATGATTGAATAATATTTCATGTTATACACATACCACAATTTATTAATCCATTCATGTGTTGAAGGACACTTGGGTCCTTCCACATTTTGGTTGTTTCCACATGTTTGTGATTGTGAATTGTACTGCTATAAACACTCGAGTGCAAGTGTCCTTATGATAAAATGTCTTTTTGTCTTTTGGATAAATACCTAGTAGTGGGATTGTGGGATCTAGGTCTACTTTTAGTTCTTTGAAGAATCTTTATACTGCTTTCCACAGAGGCTGTACTAGTTTGCATTCCCACCAACAGTGTATGAGTATTCCTTGATTTCTGCATCCACACCAACACCTGTTGCTTTGGGACTTTATGATGGGAGCTATTCTAGCTGGAGTTAGGTGATAACTCAGTGTGGTTTTGATTTGCATTTTCCTGATGATTAGAGATGACAAGTGTTTGTTGGTCAATAGTCTATTTTTGTAAGAAAAGTTTCTGTTCATGTTTCCTGATCAATTTTTTTTATTATTATTAAGTCATAGCTGTGTACATTAGTGCAATCAAGGGGTACAATGTGCTGGTTTCATATACAATCTGAACTATTTTCATCAAACTGATTAACATAGCCTTTATGGCATTTTCTTAGTTATTGTATGAAGGCATTTAGTAAGGTTCACTTGTACCCTTCTAAGATGCACCGTAGTTGTGGCCCCACCAATTACCCTCCCTCCACCCCAACCTCGCCTATCCCTTCCCCTCCCTTGCCCTCAATTTTTTTTTTTTTGAGATAGCGTCTCACTGTGTCACCCTTGGTAGAGTGGTGTGACATCACAGTTCACAGCAACCTTGGGCTTACGCGATTCTCTTGGCTTAGTCTTGCAAGTAGCTGGACCTACGAGCACCTGCCACAACGCCTGGCTACTTTTTTTTTTTATTATTGTAGTTTTCATTGTCGTTTAGGAGGCCTGGGCTGGACTCGAATCCAGCCCTGGTGTATGTGGCTGATGCCATAACCACTGAATTAAGGGCGCCAAGCCTTTTGCCCAATTTTTAATGGTGTTGCTTGATCTTTTTTTGGTGGTTTGCTTGAGTTCTTTGTAGAGTCTGATTATCAGCCCTTTGTCAGATTTGTAGCATGCAAATAGCTTCTCCCATTCTGTAGGTTTTTTAATTTGCTTGGTTGATTATGTCCTCAGCTGTGCAGAAACATTTTAATTTGAGCAGGTCCCATTTATTTATGTTTGTTGTTGCTGTGAGACACATTGTTACAAATATTTTTCATGGGCTACTTTTATTTTAGCTATCTTGTTTTTTTCTCTACAAAGTTTTTTTTACTATTTATATTGTAGAATTTGTTATGTTTTTATTAGTACATTCTTTTATCAGTATGAAACTTGAAAAGTTATCACTTCCTTCAAAGAATAGGTAAATATTTCCTTCTGTTTCCTACTAGGCATTTCTTTCATTTGACTTCTCTGTTTGATTTGTTAATCTCTTCGGAGTTTTGTTTTTGGTGTGTGAGGTAAGGTGGGTTTCTGAATTAATTACTTTCCCTCAAAACTACCAGCAAAATTTATTCATCAAGAATTCCCTTCTCCATTGCTTGTTGATATCTATTTTGTAATACATTAAATTTTTAGAGCAATTAGATCTATTCTGGATTTTAAAATTATGATCCATAATTCTATTTTTTGCCAGTTCTACATTACTTTAATTATTACTGCTTTATAGTATATATTTTTTGTTTCCTCCTCAAGGTAATATAATTTTTTTTTACGTCTAGTTTCCTCTCATTTCTCTTCCTTTAATGAATTTTATTTATTATTCTCATCTATTTATGTTCAACATGATTTTAGAATAATTTTATTTAATTCCTTGAAGAAATCTTTTTGAGGTTTTGATTGAGACTAAATTAAATTTATAAATTACTTGTGGGAAAATTAACATCTTTATAACATAAAGACACATCTGGGAACAGTTATTTTCTCTATTTATTCAAGTCATCTTTTATAACTCCCAATAAAGTTCAGTAGTTTTCTTTATGTAGGTCAGGCACATCTCTAGTAAAGTTTATTCCTCTCCTAAGTACTTATACTCTTTGTTGCTTGAATGAGATCTCTTTGTTCATGTTGTTTTATATTTTTCCTATCTAGACTACAGTAGTAGAATAATTTAATTTTTAAAAGTCATTCTTTGTATTTATTATATAAGACGATAACAACAATCAAGGACATTATAAAAAGAAAACAGGGGAGTGAGCACAATCTCACCACTTTAACAAGCAAACAGTTTTAACTTCTCTGTGGCTTCTTCTAGAATTCTTCCTCCAACAGATGTTGGGCACAACTGTAATCACAGTGGGTGAAATCTGTTTTTCATTCTGTAGCTTCCCTGATATAGCATTTTCCTTTGTGCCACAGAATTTCGCTAATGGTCTCATTTAGTGATGACCCAAAGACTGTACATTAGTTGTCAGGTGTCCCAAGGAGAGAATCCTCAGGGCTGGTGGAGTGGGCACTAATGGGTGACGGGCCACTCCCAGGAGGCTTTCCAGGGCTAGGCTCCTCCCAGCTTTGCAAATCTCCCTGGCAACAGGCAAAAGAAGAAAGCAGGGTTACGTCTGCGGGAGAGATGGGTGAGGTGACTCTGGACTCAGCTGGTGGAAGTTGCCCCCTACAGCCAGGTGAACAGGTGCTTTGCAGATCTCTTTGGCTTTCGTGCCAGGTGGGCACAATGGATATGTCATTGGTTGTCTGCCTCCCTGATCACTCTTTCTCTCAAATGCTTGTTGAGTATTGTAGGATGTTGTTAGGTGCTGAGGATACGGGTTGCCAAGCCAAGCTCAGGAGTGACCTGCAATAGCATCGAGTCAAATCTCAACCTGCTGCCACTGGTGGAGAAATATGAACATCCACACGGGCCAGTGTCACGCTGCGTTTCTCCAGACCATTCAGTCTCCACTCTCTGTGACCTTTTCCTTTCTTTTCATGTCTCCAGAACCACGTCTCTCCTCTGTGTCGCCCACCTCCCACGAGCAGTGTCTTTGTTCCTGTGTACTTCCCTGAGAAGAGAAAGGGCGACAGATGAGAACTTTCCCGTGTGCCTCCAGCACACACGCCCACCACCTGCCCATGCCCCGGATGACACTCTGGGCTCCAGCTGACCTGCCCACATCTGATCTGAGGCAGCCCCTCCCTCGGCCACTGCTTCCCATCTGTTCCCAGCAGCCCCAGCCTCCTCTTCTCTGTCCCTGAGTTCTTTCCTCTGCTGACCATTCCCATCAGCTTAGGAGCGCACTATGAGGGCCCCTGCCTGAAAGATTCCTGCCCTTGGCTCTCCTTCCTCTGTGGCCACTGCCCTGCTCCCCTCCGTTTATGGGAGAGCACCCCCAGGGAACAGCTTGCGCTTTGTCTCCAAAACTCTTCCCTCCACTGCCCCTGTGCCCAGGGCAGACGGGCACTTGCCGTCATTGTCAAAACTGCTCTTCTGCTCAGCCCCCTGACTGCCACTTACCTCAACCCAGTGGCTCGATGTCAGTCCTTTCCTTACCTGACCCATCCCCTTCTTCTCGGGGCTCGGGGACTGCACGCTTCTTTCGCTCAGCCTTCTAGTGGCTGCATTTTCCCAGTCCTGTCTCGGGCTCCTTCTCATCTCCAACACCCGGACACTGGAGTGTCCTGTGGCTCTGACCTCCGGTGTCTTCTCTCCTGTTGCTCTTTTTTCCCCTGGGGGTCCCAACCCTCACCTTTTTCCCCATCCCTCATCACCCATCCTTCAGGCTCAACCACCCCTGCTGGGCGGCTGCCTCTCCCCTGCGTCCCCTCAGTCTGTTCCCATGATGGAGAGTGCTGAGGCGAGTGACTCCCATCACTCCACTCCTCTCATCAGCCCCGGTGGCTCCCATCTCACTTGGCTAAAGCCAGAGTCCTCACAGGCCTGTGCAGCCAGGCCACCTAGCACAGATGCACAGGTCCCCAGTCTCTCTTAGGGACTCTGCCCTGTGCTCTGCCCGTCCTCAGGCCTTTGCTCAGCATTGCCTCAACCCGGCTTCCCTTTCACACACCCCTGGCCCTGCCCTCAGTTCTCTCATCCCTGCCCTGATCTGCTTTTATCCAGCGCATTGATCACCCACCGAGATACTCTACCATCTGCTTAGCCGATTAAAAAAAAATTGATTTAAATTGTTTGGACTCCGTTGGCTTTTCAAACTTTATTTATCATTTTTTTAATTTCTTATTTATTAACCATTTAAAAAATTATTTATTTAAAGACAGAGTCTCACTATGTCATCCTGGGTAGAGTGCTGTGGTGTTCTAGCTCACAGCAACCTCGAACTCTTGGGCTTAAGCCATTCCCTTGCTGCAGCTTCCCAAATAGCTGGGACTACAGGTGCTGCCACAATGCCCAGCTATATATTGGTTGCAGTTGTCATTGCTGGTTAGCAGGCCTGGGCTGGGTACGAACCCACCTGCCTCGGTGTATGTGTCTGGCGCCCTAACCACTGGGCTACAGGCACTGAACCATTTAAAAAATTTTACCAGAGTGTTTGCTCCAAGACTATAGAGATCTTTGTCTGGTGTAAATGGCACCCAGCACAGCATCTGGACCAGAGCGTGGCTTTGTGGGAGGGATGAGTGAGGGATGAATGAACCCGCGCTCTCTACCTGCTGCACCATCTGCTCCTCCCCCGTCTCCATAACACCCAGGCAGGGCAGCATTCTTTGGTGGGGACACAGGTCAGCACCTGCTGTCAGCTTCTTCTTATATCACATCCCCAAGCCTGGAGCTGGAAGCAACAGTTTGCTTTCTGGAGAATACAAAAAGGGTTTTGTTCTGAGTGCTGGTTTGGAGTTTTTGTTTGAAATGTAATATAGAGAATAATAACAATAAAAGAAAAGTCTTTAACATGTAAATTGCTCTGTTTGGCAGAGACAAGTAATCAAATCAAATGGCTCTTCTTTTATGTCCATTCCTTCCCTAAGGCATTGCTGGCACTGAGGAGTTTCTCCAGGGCTTTGCTGTGAGCTAGTGGGGGTGGCTGTGGGGCTGGGGAGAGAGTGGGGTTCTTCTCCCCTCTCAGGAGTGGGCAACATGGGCTGGGAATGATATGGGGAGAAGGCAACTGCTTCTTCTCCCTGCCTGCCATTGAAATGTGGGGACCCAAAGGAAGGAGGGGGTGATGGCAAGTCTGCGGAGAGGCCAGGGCCCACAACAACCAGCAAAGGCACATGGGGAGGGGAGGAGGCAGTGTGTGTGGAGCAGGAGCACTGGCAAGGTGTGGGTGCAGGAGCAGATCAGAGGCTGGGTGGCAGCAGGAGCTCTGGGGCCTGTGATTGCTGTAGTTCCCAGGCCCTGTCTGCTTCCTCCCTGAAAGGCCCCATCCCCATGCGCCAGTCCCCATCCCTTTCTTGCTTTCTTTTCTTTCTTTCTTTTTTTTTTTTATTACAGAATCTAACTATGTCACCCTCGGTAGAGTGCCATGGTTTACAGCTCATAGCAACCTCTAACTCTTAGGCTTCAGCCATTCTCTTGCCTCAGCCTCCCAAGGTGCCCACCACAACCCTGGTCTATTTTTTTGTTGTAGTTGTCATTGTTGTTTAGCAGGCCCGGGCTGGGTTCGAACCCACCAGCCCCAGTGTATGTGGCTGGCACCATAACTACTGTGCTATAGGCGCTGAGCCCCCATCCTTTTCTTAACAAGACACCCTTACTCATCTCACACAGCTTCACTTACACACTCTCAAACCTGGCACACTCACACCCCCTTCACACCTTCACACACACACACACACAGAAACACCTTGTTCTGGAGTGAGGGAGGCAGGCGGGTGAAGGGAGGCTGAGCACGGGTGGCCTCCTCCCTAGTGCTGGGGCAGCAGCTTACTGTTTGCTCTGGGCACCCAGAGGAGGCGTCCGCAGTGCACACTCACCTCTGACCCATCAACACGAGTTTACCAACAAATGCAGCAGGAGCTGCTGTTCCTGAGAACCGAGACTTTCTTCCCAGTATGGTGACACTCCCTGGGGCTTGTGGCTGCAAGGCAACACAGGGATCCATTTTCTTGTCATGCTGTCACCTTGTGCATCTTGGTGACTGTCAATCCTGACAGACTGTGGCAGTGGAGCTTGCACAGTCCTGAGCTCTCAGTGGATGGGTGACCCTCCCTACAGGAGGAAGCTGGGCCTATGGACAGCTCTTCCCCTTGGTGAGTTTTCCACGTCTGTGTTGGGAGGTGGGTCTCTTTTCTTTCTCCATGTGCCCTAAGTCTGCCCTGAAGGAAACCCTGTGGAGAGGCTTCCCCATCCCAGTGTGTGGACCCCATAGCTTCCTTCTTTGCTCTGGTTTCCAGGGTTGGCAGCCCCGGATCTCAGGTGACGATGAAACTGGAGGAGGAAGACAGGCTCAGCTTGCGAGTCAGACTGGTCTGGGTTTGAGTTTTAGCCGTGGGTCCTGGCTGGGTGACTTGCCCTTGGTTTTCTCTGTCAGATGGGGTTGCTCGCCCATGTAGAATTGCTGCCCCTGCACCCAGGAGGTCATGTGCCGTGTCTGTGTGTCCCGGGTTAGGGTATGAAGCTAGCATTTATTGAAGGGGTACGTTGGGCTGGTCTTGGGGAGCCTGGGTTTGTGTCCCCTTCTGCCCTCTTGCACTGTATAAGAACCTGGAGGCTGTCTGGGTGCCACCTCCCGCCCTCCTGCCATGGCTTCCCTTCTCTGTTTTATCAAAGGGCCTGTGCCTGTGACCCAGAGTGGACTCTGAAGCACTGGAGCAGAGCAGCCACAACTCTCAGCATCTTTACCAGCTGCCATGTCCTGTGAAACTCATGGGGCTTGGGGCCTTTTCTACTCCTCCCTTTGACTGTGCAGGGCCTGGGAACTGGACAGGCAGGATCTCACAGCCCGCCTTAGGTGATCCCTCTCCAGGACTGCTCCCTCTGGTCAGGGCCTCAGGGATTCAGCATGGCCTGAAGTTAAGCTCTCTCTTGAGTGCCTGGGAAGTACAGCATATACTCATTAGCAGATGGAAAGGCCCTTACTTCATGATCCACGCCAGCTCATCCTTCACTTCCCACAATTGCCTCTTGCCTCACCCTTTCTATTCCCAGCCCCCTAATACTTTATGACCTTTCATGCTTTGTCTTTTTGGTTTCTTTACCTGGAACATCTTTTAAGGGAGAGCTTTGTTGCCTTTTCCCCAGGGCTCAACCCACTGCTCTCAGGCAGAGACAGATGGGCACTTCAGTTCTCTCTAGAGCAATTTAGAGGGACCAAATTCTAGGATGACTCTAGGTGAGTCTGTTTCTTTTTTGCAGGCATAGAGAGCTGTATTAATCAGGTCTCTTGGTTGTAGGTGACAGAAATCCAAGGTAAACTGGGGTAAGTAAAAACAAAAAAAATTCCCTGCAGCCTTTGCCCTGTGCTTGTCCGGGTACCTTGGTGCGTTCATGAGGCCAGCATAGCCTGTCAGCCAGGCTCAGCAAAGGGCCTTCTCTGAGCAGTCTCTGCATACTTAAGCATAGGTGACAGCCACCCATTGTCCAATTGACATTATCTGGCAATTTATATGCTGCTTCTCTGGGGCTTAGGTAGTGATGGTTGCAGAGATGTTTTAGGGGAAGCCTGAAGACCATGGTGCCACTCTGAGTCATCTCCAACACAACTAAGAGGATTTTCTCTCTGAATGCACCTGTGAGGCCAGTACAGGCTGTTTAGCAGGACTACTTGGTCCTCACAAAGTTCCACTTTGTTTCTGAGTCACCTGAAGACCAAATCACTAGAGTGGATGTTGATCACATTTTGGGATTACAGGGCGGTTGCCCCATAATAGCCCCACTTGTGGGCTTATTACCTGCGTGTTGAGCTGAGCATTGCTAGAGAGAAGCTTTTCTCTCACAAATGCAACTAATCACATGCTATCTAAATGCAGGCTGCTATGGTCCTTATGTAGTCCTGACCAGAGCCTGTGGGCTCTCCTGGTCACTCTGAGTGTGTCCTTGGTTGGCAGGGCCTGGTTGCTCCAGCTGAGGGGTTCAGGAGACACAGGTTCTTAGGGTTTGCTGCTACGTTCAGCTTCAGCATGGCAAGCTGGTGTATCAGCGGAGGGGTGCTGATGGTGGTGAGCATGGCTGTGGGCAGATTGTGCTCACTCTGTGTGCATAGACTCGCCTCCATTGAATAGTCTGGCATCTCTGGGCTGCCACTGGCACAGACATGGACAGTGGGTTTTCCTCAGCAATGAGCGCCTTTGATGGAGGCAGAATGTGGCACAACTGGGCACTCTCAGAGGGTGGTGTCTGGCCCACAGGAGCGCACGCAGCGTGAGGAGAAACCCTGTGGACTAAGGAGGGATTTGCTGGACTCTTCTTAGTAACTCTTCCATTAATCCTGATGACAGCCACCGTCTGACGTGGGGGTCTAGGAAACCTCAGAAAATCCCTGGACAGCAGGCTGGAAGTAGATGACTCAGAATTTAGGTTGACCACTGAGATACCATCCAACCCGGGGAACGTTTTAGAGTGAAAGGCGATGCTGTTAATGATTAAGCCTGACAACAGATGAAACCAGGCTGTGCTGGACAGAGAGGGATGTGTGCTGACCCTGCTCAGGGCAGGCCCTGCTGAGGGGGATGGCCAGGTCTCTCCTGTGGTCTCTCGGATGGCCCAGCCAATAGGTCAGGTCAGCCTGATCATCTAGTCCTCAGGACTTTGGTTCTGGCACATACAGCGCACTTGAACCACGGCACTGGCTCGAGCCCTGTGCAGTCGTTCATGTTCATTTCTTTTCTCTGTTGTAAAAGGCACTTGATAAAAAATAACAACAGTAGCTGCCTTTAGTTGGGGGGGGAAATTATTGGGACTGGGCCCTTTGCTTAGGTGTCTCCCTTGGTTATCTTCTGCTTTGAGGTGGGTACCCAACTTTCAGGTAGGGGTGAATTCATTACTGATCCAGAGGACCTTCCAGTCCTTCAGGGATGCCATGGCGAACTTGGGGACTCCTTGCAGTTTAAGCTTCTCCTATGGTGAGTTTGCCATCAGTGTGGTCCTGTTTCCCCCAGACTCATCTGTGGCTCCTTTCCCACCATGCATTCCAGCTCCTTCTGCGCCTCTGGGGCTGTCTATGCATCATTCTCAGGACCTCACCTCCTCAGCCTTTAGGGCTGTGCTCTGTGCAGCTGTCCAGCCCCAGGCAGAGCTGCCAGTCTCTGTGTTCCCTCAGCTCCTGCTGCACAGCCAGGAGTCATGTGTCTGCCTCCCGAGCCTAAAGAACATGGCCTACAGGAGCAGACACCAGGTGGCCATGTCTGTGGCCTGGGGCCTAGGACCCTGCAGGTGCCTGGCAGTGGTGGCCGAACTCCAGTGGGTTTGAGGGCCCTGATTTCATCCACTCTGTTTCTCTGTGTAGGCACTGATTCCTTCCAGACATGGTGTAAAATGGTCAGCCCTGATGGGGGGTGCGGGGTGCCAGGTCCTGAGTGAGAGCTGTTAGCTTCTGCCCCTGTTGTCACCCCACTTTACAGAGGAGGAAGCGAGATGGGGAAGGCAGAAGTTCTCTCACAGTCAGAGCCGTGCCTGGCAGGCCTGTGGAGAATCCTGCCTCTATCTGGCCCCATTCCAGGATCATCAGTGTGTGCTGAGCTACCAAGAGGCATTTCCTCCCTGCCTTGTAGTGCTGTAGAGCGGCCCTTTGTGGGGGGTGCCCCAGGTTGCAGGTTCCTGCCTGGCTTCCAGGATACCCATGGTGGTGTCCGCAAACCTGGTGAGAAGGCAGGGGAAGGAAAGATGCTGGGACCTGAAATCTTTCCACTGAGGATGGGGTGGTCTCCCAGTTCCCAGGACACTACTGGGGGTGGTCTAGGCTCACCGCCATCCTTGCTTCCTCGTCTGTAAAAGGGGGAATAACTACCTGTCCCCTTATAGTGTTCTGGTGAGGACTGAGATGACCCCACCTGTACTTCTGGGTATTTATATGTCTGTATCTATGTCTAATTTATACTGCACCTGTACTTGTACCTGTACCCACATCTGATCTAAATCTATTCCCCTTTGTTTACCTATACTGACCTCTACACTTAACGTCATTGGTAGGTTCTGGGAACTTTCCTGGAATCATGTTTCATTCAGTGTCTTTCATTATGATGTTGATGAGAAAAAAAATTGGTTTCATTTGATGTCATTTTGCTTCAAGTCACAGTTTCTGAGAACCTATCGGTGATGTTAAGTGAAGACTAACTGCGTATCTTGTCTGTGCTGTGCCTCCTTCTGTCCCCATTCCTAGACCCACGTCTAGTCTATACCTATTCCCACACCACAGTGTGTCTACCCGTAGTTGTCTCACAGCAGTGCCGGTGCACAGGAAGCACTGTGTGGCGTGGCCGACCACAGGCCGAGTGGAGGGGTGTGAGGCTGTCTCTGGGAGGGCTGGAAGCTTGCTCATGATACACTCCGTGCCGTCTGTCCCCTCTACACTCCACCCCTGCTCCCTATCCCCCGTCTCCCCCTTGGCCTGCTCTGCCCTCAGGCCTGACCTGCAGCCTGAGCAGCACAGGTTTGGTTGATCTTGTTGGTCGGGGCCCTGTGCTGGGCATTTAAACAGCATGTTGATTAGAAGCTGTTCTCTTTGTTTCTGCAACACACGGTGGCTGAAGTCTCCCTGGCTGCATCCTCTTTGTGGGTCATTAAGGGTGTCACATTTGGTTTAGGCGAGCATGTCGCTGCAGGGCTGTACGGCGAGTGTCCTGTGCAGGGCGATCCTAAGAACACCATTCCTGAGACAGGCAGGAACATGGTGTCTGGCTTCAGAGCCGTTGCTGTCAGCTGATGTCAGCAGTGCCCTGGCTCGGGGAAGCAGGGCCTCTCCAGGCTGCAGAGACTGATGCTGTGGGTGCTGAGGGGTGATGCTTACAGGAACACTGTGGACCCTTCCTTTGGGTCCCCTGGGCAGAGGCAAAGATCCCTGACCACTAGGGAAGCCCCACTGATGTGGCACCACCATGGAGGGAGAGCTGTCTACATGTGGGCTATAAAGCCAGCTGAGCCATGTATGGGGCTGGGAGTAGATGGGGCCTGGTCGCATTGCACCCTCCAGCTAGTCCACTACTAATGTCCCCATAGTTTAGGTCATGACCCTGAGGCCCAAGAGGTGACAAAGCTATCCCAGGCCATACTGAGGGTCTGGGAAGAGCCAGAGCTGAGTGATTATAGGCCTACATTCTTCCTGTGCAGCGCCCACTGTCCTACCCTGCCAGGAAGCTCACCTGCTGAGACCTTATGCCCTTCCCCAGACTCTGACCCAAAGATGTTGGTGCTTGATGGTAGACAGCATTCTGGACTTCTCCACGGTATCTGCTCCCACCAGGGGAGCTCATCAGGCCTTTCTGCCTGTCCTGACTGCCATACTTAGAGCCTATGGCTAAGAGGCCTATGTTTGTCACTTCAGAATCTGAGTGTGTGACAGAGTGTGGTGGCCTTCTGGGCCCCCATCTCGGTGCTGGCAGAAGAAGGGCAGGTCCATCCCAGTAGCAGTGGAAGTGGGTGCATCCTGTGAGCTGGTGCTCTGGTTCTGTTCAAAGAGGAATATGTGAAGTCTCCTCAGACTGGAGATGGAGCCTCCAAATTTCTGTGTGCTTCAGTGAAGCAGAGCCTGAGGTAGCTGAGTTGCTGGAGGAGTCTCTATCTGTGAATGAAAATGTGGCAGTGATCATAGGGGATGGGCTATGTTGTGTGTGGGGGCAGGCACATACATGTACACACAGGTCCATGTGTGAGGTAGATATGTGTGTATGCAGGTGCATACATGAGTAGGTGTGTGTGTACGCAGGTGTGAGGGCAGCTGTCTGCAGGTGTGCGTGTGTGAGGGCAGAGGTGTGTGTGCACACAAATGTGTGTATGCAGGTATGTATATATATGTGTCATTTGGGCAGGCTGTACAGCCACAGCTTATTCAAGCAAGCACCTGAGTCAGGCTTTCCTCTAAGCAGGCTGGTTTTGCTAAAATCTCCTTGGCTGTGCTCTTCCCTTACCTCCAGCCAGGCAGTGGGCTGGACCCTGGGGGCTCATACCACATATAAGAGCTTGAGCTCCACCACAAGGGGGTCTAATTCCTCCTCTGCACAAAGGAAGGGATGGCATGGAGGCTGGGGTGGCCTAGGAGCTCCTGATCCCTGGGGAGAGGTCTCCAGTGCAGGCATCAGGCAGGGGTGGTACTAAAACAGAGCCTTGGAGGGTGAGCTGGGAGCACTGACCAGGCACACAGCAGGGAAAGGAGGGTACTCCGTGCCAAAAAGACAGCATAGATAGGCACACAGGTGCCCAGGGTGGTGGAGCTTGTGTCTCAGAGAAGTGTGAACAGGTTAGCACATATAAGAGATGGGAATGGTCATGGTGTACTGGTAGGCAAGGGTCTGACCCTGACCAAGAAGGGCTCTGGTTCTCCCCTAGCTACCCCCCTACCAAGCTTGGCCTTCACCGTTGGCTACATGAGTTCCTGGTGAATGGCTTCAGGGAGAGTATTGACACAGACAGACTCAAGTCTCTAGGAGGTCCTTCTGCTGAGGGTGGAGAATGGGATGGAGTCAGTACAGTGCTTGTATGGATACCTAGTGGAGAAATGATGGCTGATCTGGGGCCATGGCAGTGCAGGGGTCAGAAGACCTGGGAGGGGAAACTCCAGAGAGGGCTTGGAGACCGCTAAAATGAGAAGGGAGACAGAGGGGGCCAGGACGGCAGGATTTGGGTGTGTCTGGAGATAGGGGTCAGAACCGCCTGCACCTCCTTGGGAAGAGGCCTTAGTGACCACCCTTGGTACCACCATGCCTAAACTGGCTTGTGCTGCTCATTCATTATGCACAGATCTCCTCAAAACAGGCATTTTACTACCTGGGCTGTTGGGGATTCAAGAGCTTGCTAAGGGGATTCCACTCTTGGAGCCGCTTCCTGAGAGGGCCCACAGGTCCCTTGTGAGGACAGACCCAGCTGACACCTGGGACTCTGTGGAAGGGATGTGCTCTGAAGACTCCTTGTCTCCAATTTTCCTAATGCATGGAAGGAAAGAAGGACTTGGCTCCTCCTGTGGTTATGTCTGTTTTACAGAGGAGGAAACTGAGCCTCCTACTTCTGCCTTTAGAAGATGAGAGGGTATTGCTTGAACATATGCTGTGAGCTAGGACCTGTGGGGTTCTCGAAGTCACCTTGCTGTTTGGTCTTCCTGCAGCCAGGCAAAGTGAGGATGGTCTCCCCAATTTTCAGATGAGGAAACCAAGGCTTTAAGTAGTAGAATCACTTGTTGAAAGTCCTATTCTATGGGGTTGGGATGCAAACCAGGTTACTGCATGCCATGTTCTGTCTATACCTAACCATTGGGTATTCAGAAGAGTCTAGGGAGGAGTGGCATTTAAGCAGGCCTTGCAGACAGCAGAAGACCCCCTCCCTGAGCAGTGTTCTGTCCCCATCCTAAAACACCTGTGCACTAGAAGGGGAGGAGCCCTTTTCAGGTAAAGGGTCTCAATCTAGCTGCCTAGCAGAATTATCTAGGGAGATTTTAAAATGTTCTCAAGCTCTGATTAATTGAAATTGCATTTCTGGAAGTGGGACATGGGCATATATTTTTAAAAATCTTCACAGCTGATTCTGATACTCAGTGAATACATAGGCCTTGGGTTGTTGGTGTGTGGGCAGTAGGGAATCTAGATCCTCTGTTTCTTATTCTAGCTGCTGGACATGGCTCTCCTGAGCATGGAAGATCTTATGAACAACAAAGTTGCTTTGGCTATAGTTCCCCATGCTGAATTTTCAGATGAATTCTGAACAGGCCTGTACTAGGCCCAACTACCCGACTAGTGGGTAGGAGAGGAAGATAGATGAGACAGCATAAATGTCACTGTTTCCCACTAGCCCAGGAGAGTATGGATGAGAAGTTCTCCCTAAAAATCTGGCCCACTTTGCTATACCTCATAACTTCTTAGCAGCCCCTGGATCCACTGTGCACCTCACTGTTCTCTGCAATCCCAACAGCTCAGTGTTAGGTGTGAAGTAAATGAGAGACTCCTTCCCCTCACAATTTCTTACCTCTCTTTATGTAAGTGTTACATTCTCTTCCTTCTAGAAGAATCCATTTCTTCCCCTACCTTCCTTCCAAAACTTACTCATGGCTTCTTCTGTTTGTGCTAGGCCCTGTTGGAGACAGGATTGATTGATTGATGCAAGGAGAAAGAAGCATGGGGGAGGAAAGATACTTGGATGTTTTATTCACTGACAAGGGAAACTGTGAAGGATGGATGGGGAACAGTGAATCAGTTTAGCTTCTGGAAAGGCTCAATGAACAGAGGTCATAGGAAAGAACATTGGAAAGGTAGATGGGGGCCAGATCATGGCCTTGAAGCCCCCGGGCAAAAAAGTCTGGGCTTGATTCCATAGAGAGGTATGAAGAGAGATTTTGTAAAATAAATGAAAAGTGGAGAGATGGAAAGGAAGGAGGTCTGTTCAGCTAATTATAATACAGGTGACATGTGATGTAGAGAGGAGAGTCTTGGTCCCCCAATGCACAATGGATCCCATAGTGTATGACCCCAGGTTAACTATTAAAATTCTCTTAGCATTGATACCATTTTTGTTCTGAATCTACTGGTCTTACTGAGGAGCTTGTTAAGTTTGACCTTGACTCTGCCCCCAAAATGGAAGAGCAAGGAATCATTGAAGAAGCAGCAAGGAGAGGAAGGAGAAGGAGGAGAATGAGAATATTGTCATGGTGAATATTTTGTCAGACATATCCCTATACTTTGTATTTCTGATGCTATTGTGAATCATATTGTATTAAAAAAATTTCAATGTTTGGTTTACAATTGAATTTTGTATATTGATCTTGTATCTAGCAATGTTATTAAATCCACTTGTTGGTTTTAGTGCCTTTTAAGGGATAGATTTTATTCAGTTTTCTAAATAAATGATCATGCCACCTGTGAAGAAAGACATTTTACTTTTTCCTGATCTGGATGACTTTAATTTTCTTGCTTTATTGCAATGGCCAAAACTTGCTGTAAAAGGTTAGAAGTGATGACAGCAGACATCTGTTTTCCTGATCTTAGGAGCAAATTTTCTATTCAGTCTTTCACCACTAAGTCTGCTGTTAGCTGTGGGTTTTCTGTAAATGTTCTTTATCAAATTGAGAAGTTCCTGTCTATTCCTAGTTTGTTGAGAATTTTTATTAGGAATGATTTTGGAATTAGTCTAATGCTTTTTCTGTGTTTATTGAGGTGATTGTCTTTTTTTTTGGTTAATATGATGATTTACATGAATCAATTTTCAAAATTTAAGTTAAACTTGGATTCCTGGAATTCAGTCTCAGTCATGTTGTATTATCATTTTACATATTGTTGGATTTGATTAGCTAAAGTTTTCACATCTATCTACGTTCATGAGGGATAGTGGCATGTTGTCTCAGTCAGTTTGGCACTATAACAAAATACCATAAAGTAGGTAGCTTATAAACAACAGAATATTTTTTTTACCGCACAGTTCTGAAGGCTGGAAGTCTGAGCTCAAAGTGTCAGCATGGTCTGACACTGGTGAGGGCCTTCTTCTGGGTTGCAGACTGCAGACTGGGTTGCTAACTTCTTGTATCCTTTCATGGTAGAAAGAGGGCAAGAGAGCTCTCTGGGGTTCTTTGTATAAAGACACTAATCCCATTCATGATGGCTTTACCCTCATGACCTAATTTCCTCCCCAAAGACCTCTCATCCTAATATCATTAACTGCTTTAAGGGTTAGTATTTCAACAAGTGAATTTTATGGGGACACAAACACTAAACCAATTACACATAAAGTTTTTTTTTGTTTTTAATAATGTCTTTGGTTTTGTTATCAGCATAATTTTGTTCTAATAGAATAAATCAGAAGTCTTTATTGCTTCAAAATTTTCTGGAAGAATCTATGCAAAATTAGTATTATTGGTGTTATTTCTCTCTTAAATGTTTGGTAGAATTCATCGGTGAAGCTATCTGCACCTGGTATTTTCCTTGTTGAAAAGTTTTTAATTTCAAATTCCATTTCTTTAGTAGATATGAATAGTCAGTATCTTTCTTCTTGAGTGAGCATTGGTAGTTTGTTTCTTTCAAAGAATTGGTCCATTTCATCTATGTTGAGGAATTTTTTGCTATTCATAATATGCCATTGATATCTAATTAATATCTGCAGAATCCATAGAGATACCATCTCTTTTACTCCTAAATTACCAATTATGTTGGTAATTTGCGTCTTCCAGTTTTATCCTGATTAGTGTGGCTAGAGGTTTATTAAAATTGAGGGAGGGGTGGGGAAAGGAAGAGCAGAGAGAGGGAAGGAGTAAGGGGGGTGGGGTCTTGGGGTCTTGGTGTGTGCCACACCTTGTGGGGGCAAAACATGATTGTAAGAGGGTCTTTTCCTAACAAATGCAACCAGTGTAACATGGTTTCTTGTACCCTCAATGAATCCCCAACAATAAAAAAA